>JAJAGP010000138.1:535903-712714 GCA_025084515.1 Ancistrus triradiatus
TATATATATATATATATATATATATATATATATATATATGTATCAACAACCTTTTTATTACGTCATACAAAATACACCCACACAAAAAAAAAACCCAAATTACAAACAGAAAGTTTCCAGCTCAATGTGTTCAAAATTTCGGTTTTGAAATCAGTGAGTTCAAAATATTGGTTTCAGTTTGCAGCTCAATGTGTTCAAGACGTGAGAGTCGGTTTTGGTTTACGGCTCAGTGTGCTCAAAACGTCAGCGTCTTTTTCGTATTTTGACTCCGTGTATTCAAATATCTTTTTTTTCCCGATAAGAATTTTTATTTTGGAGAATCTTTTTAAAGTGAAGGTCTTTCCATGTACCAGACTGCCAAGAATCTGACGATTTTACCCATAGGCATCCATTTCTGTATTTACAGAATAGCAAACTGAATCTAACCAGGATAGAAAAAGTAGCAGAAGGTCCAGGTGAACAACTGCACAGCACACATCTGTAGTTTGAGCAACAAAAGTCATATAGATTCTCAGATGCTGTCTTTGTAAATGGTACATTCCACATACCAGAGGTATCTACAAAAGAAAAGTTGCTAAAGTTGATAAAACTGATAACAAATAATGACACCAAATTAAATGAACATTTATTGAAGCTATAAATGCACTTTCTCTGTTTGCACTCTGTTTTTATAAATAATAATAATACTAAAAAAAGTTTAATTGCTCTTAACTACAACATTTATTACCAGATAACATTATCATTCTTTATGGGAAAAAAAATGAAAAAATAAACAATGTTAGAGTAGTGAACATGGTAGCAGAATCTTTGTTTTTAATCCCAGTTCCAGTTAAAGGAGTAAGTTGGAAACAAAGTTTTCATCTTCTCATAAATGGCCCCACCCTCACTGAATCTCAGCATCTTTTTGTTTTTAGTCCCAGTTTATGAGCTGCAAGTTCTAATACAGGAAAACAATATCAGCATCATAAGCGCAGATATTGATCAACCAATTAATCGATCTATAACAAGTTGTGAGTTCTAATCCCGTCTCTGCCAAACTGGCACTGTTGGGCCCTTGAGCAAGGCCTCTTATCCTTTAGCCTGACTTTAAAGTCACTCCGGAGGAGAGTGTCTGCTTACAGGTGTAAATAAAAATGGAAGAGCATGTCAGGCTTATAAAACTTGTTCGACCTTCAGTACCGATTTGAGGCTCTTCTGTCTTTTTCTCTCCTGAAAACCATAAGCGGATTGATGTAAACTGGACGTACTACTGCCTCCGGCTGAAAACAATCACATTAGGTCAGTCATTGCCATCATTTCAGCCAAATTGATCAATCTAACCCATTACAACAGACTGGAAGCGTGAGACAGAGCTAGATCATGCCTTTTAGAGAGCCATTAGGGAACAGACAGCCCTCAGCACTGCAGTCTGTCTACATATACAGTGCTATACTCTCTGTACCACTGACAGGAATTGGCTTTTTCTCGCAGCTTTTTCACACTACATGGTTTTTAATCAAATTTCATATCTGTGTGAGCTTTTCCTGAAGATTGGGGAAGGGCAAATCTAAGCACAGCGCTGACAGTTTCAGTTGATTACAATTTCACCTTAAACTCTGGGCACGCTGAAGGAAATGTGCAGCCTGGCATTAGAAGAATGAGAGAAAAATGCAATTAAGATGAGCTGTGAAGCCCAATAACTAAAAGCCGAGATGAAATACATTCATTAGAAAAAAGGTAGAGCTGTTCAAGGTCAATACAGCTGTGATACACCGATGATGGGCAGAAGTAACAATAATAAGGCACCTATTTAATTTGTACAATACTACTGGGATGGTTCAATGGTTGGAGCTCTGGATGACTCATCAGAATGATGCGAATTCAAATAACAGATCCAGTTGTTGGGTCCTTGAGCGGCACCTGTAGCCCTCGACTGCCCAGCTTAACTGTATGTTGGTCTGGATAAGGTTGTCCACTATAGTACAACCCCAAATCAGAAAAAGTTGGGACAGTATGGAAATGCAAATCTTTGGTGTCTCTAGGTTTGGAGCGGTATTGTAGTGGCCAGAGGTTGTTGGTTTCTCCAGTTGGTTTCGAACTACCATTCCTTGCCCATCCCAGGACTTGTCTGTGTGTTGTCATCGCCAAGGGATTCCCCTTTCCTTAGAATCTCCATAGCTCCTCATGTTCAACTTTGAAAATAGGTGGGTTTGTTTGCTGTGTATGTACCTGCCTGCTTTTCTAAATCATACTCAAAATTGGAACTCAACATGATGCTAGTGCATTGCAAAACTTTCAGGGGTCACTCTTGCAGTGTCTGGGATAATCGCCCGAGTGGCCTTACCTTCCTCAGAGATAACCAACATCCTGTATATGACCCTCAATGGCAGTGGGTGCCCCTGGTGGATATATTTTGTTGTTGAAACGGTTTGTTGAAGTGCACTTTAAAATGTACTCCTAGCCTAAATTATCCCCATTATTTCTCTTCTGACCTAATCATCGTGCAGAAGATGATGATTATGACAAACTTCAGGAGTCAGGGGTCCACGACAGGCTTAAAACAGCCAAGATACCAGCACAAAAACACACTCAGCAAACCTTAGTGTATCATTCTGCATAAAAGAAGAGCATTCTTACAACTAGAAGAGCAATGCTGTCACCGATTTCACTGTGAAAGACATGGTGCCAATGGAGGCATAGAGATAAGAGTTCAAACAACTTTTTAATACCCAAGATAGACACTGCCAAATAGCGTCATTGATAAAATCCCCATTAATATCAACACACCTCCATCTATGAGCAAGTCACACCTCTGCAAAGAGTCTCAAAATCTGTCAGGTAAGCAAATCTGTGAAAGCAAACACATGATTGTTTGATGGATGTCAAGATAAATGAACAGAACAGCTAAATAAGTGACGAGAGTCGGTGTAATGACTGTAACGTCTGCTCAGTTTAATGACACTTTGGTTTCTGTATGACGCAACCTGAGCGTTAGTGTGTAAACAGTCCACATGCAGCCATCTGCCATCCTAAGACAAAAGCTTGATGCACCTCACATCAAAACAAACAGAAGTCCTGCAGAACCGTATGCCTGCATTTGCATAATGAATGGGCTACGTCCTCATTTATCCAACCGTGACTAATGCCCGACAGTCAAAAGAGAACTACGTAAACGTATTAATTCTTTTATCCCAACAATATGCTTTATCTCACAGCTCTGCCAGAGGAAGAGTCTGAGAAACTGTCATGCTCTGGCTGATAAAATAACAATAGTGGCAGTGTGAGGCTCTATAAACAGAGCAGCGGCGAGCGCGGGGCCTGCTGTTCTTTATCTAAACGAACAAACACTTGTTGACTCAGCAGACTGCGCCCCAGCGAGCCATCACCGAAAGGCCTAGTTCTTGCCATGCTCAGCTGGGCACATGCCCTGGAGACTTACTTTCTCTCGCAGAAACATAAACCTTCGCAGGAAGTGACTGGGGAAGGAAGTGGTGCGACTGCGTTACGTTAAGCCTGCATACGCTGACGGGTGTTTTACTGGGGGATGCTAGAGAGCTGTCAACACGATGATCTAAGCATAGTCGTACTGACAGTCCCAAAGCCAGCTGATTGTGTAACCGGTGCATGTGCAGAACGTGTGATACTATTGCTGATGTCATATGTTATTCAGCTCTGTCTGGAGGCGTGGCAGGACACTCGGTGTGATAGGAGTGAATGTGTCATATGAGTGCAGTACACCGCTCTACAATGAAGATAATGGAGTATGAACTAGATATTCAGATACAATCTAAAACAAGGCAGATTCTCAGACATCATTCATTCACCTAGACCCATGTTCCCCAGCCTGGGGTCCATGCCCAAACATTACAGGAGAGCCAAACATTTACAGGGGATGCGAGAGTCTTTGTACGCACAAGGTGCCGAGTTTGCTAAAATACAACTTGCACATGTTAAAAAAAATTAAAATAACACAATCGCAGGGAACAAATATATATAAAATTACTTAAAAATACATTTTCACTCAAAAAGGGAAGAGGAAAGTAGCCAAAAAAAGGAAAAAATATCAATGTCCATTTCAGCGACACACAAGGTGACATCAAGACTAGTCATATATACACACACTCAGGTCAGGCCAATTTAGTGTACATTTACATTTACAGCATTTAGCAGACGCCCTTATCCAGAGCGACTTACAATTGATACAGTCTTACAATCCAAGCAATTGTGGGTTAAGGGCCTTGCTCAAGGACCCAACAGTGGCAGCTTGGCAGAGGTGGGATTTGAACCCTGGACCTTCTGGTCCATAGTCCAGTACCTTACCTGCTAGGGTACCACAGTATAATTGAGAGGGTTGATTTTGTATCACATCATTTGTGTACCCTCTCAAAATCAACTGGGCAAAATGTCTTCAAGTGCATCAGAGCTACATCTAGCAGGCAATGATGTTTCACCAAGAGGTACACTACCAAAAAGTAGAATGTGAGAGCCAATGTATTGGCGAGGGAAAGAATTTTCCTCCCTCCTGTGGCAAGACCCAGTGTGTAATCAGACCACACCTGTAATCATTTACACATTTGCCTGGGACAAAACTACATGCCCACATTTCTATCTGGGTCTCTTTTTTTGTCAATGTTTCAAAGTTGATTTAAAAGTAAGGCATGTCTGCATTAGATTTTCTTGCATGTGCCCCAGTCTTTTGCTTAATCCATGTGTTTTATAATCAAGCTTATTTCCTGCATAGGTTCTGGCCTACAGAAGATGAAAAACATCTGTCCTTTAATCTGGGCAAGGGAACATCAACTTTTGCTCAAGACTGTATATTAAAAATGCTATGAAATCATCACACTGAGGAGGATACGTACTGGATAATCCGTGGTGGTCTCTATTACACAAACTACAATTAAATACTTTCAAACGTACAGAGGAAGTCGATACACAACAACGTACACACAACAGAGCTGTCTCAAAGTCTTTCATGTAACATGAAAGCTCACAAACACAAGCATTCCAAACCTTTGACGATCAAAGTGACCAAAAGGAATGCAGCACTCTTACACTCGCTCACACTCGCTCACACACACACACACACACACACACACACACACACACACACACACACACACACACACACACACACACACAAAGAGGGAGAAATGATCATTCTGTTCTGATGCAGATGTTTAGTGTTAAGTGTCTCTTTACCCGGACTGCTTTACTTCCTCTCCCTTTCCTTAGTGGAATTCTGCGATGAAAGCCAGCGACTGTCCCAGCTTACTCACACACACACACACACACACACACTCACACACACACACAAACAGCTGGCGGGGGAGATCCAGAGGAAGCGACTCCAGTGAGCTTTTTCCTGTAGAGGAAACTGTTCGTGTGGAAACCAGGACGCCTGTCTCTCCTACCTACACTCTCATCTCACTTCTAATCATACACACTTAAAAATGTGTAGGAAGGAAAATGTTTGTGTATCCTCGGGGCTTACCTGCATTAATTGCTTACAAAATGTGGTATAAATTTCATCATTACACACAAATCAAATTAACGGCCACACAATCACCTGAACTCTGGGTTTCCCAGCAGAATATTAGCCAGAGCATCACGCTTAGTCTACTAGCTCATTATCTTCCCATCCTGGTTCCACCACGTCCCCAGGTAAGTGATGGAATAGGAAACGAGACTCATCAGACCAGACGACATCGCTCCAGGGTCCAGTTTTGACACTCAGGTGTCCATTTTTGAAAGAGGACAGGGGATAGCATGGTGAGCAGTGAGCACTCGGATGGTCTGCGTCTAAGCAGCCCCATATTCTGCACGGGATTTACCTACTTAAAGGTTTACAGTGTTTAAGAGGTGATACTGCATTGCCTTTTCTGGAAATTAGTGGTCTTTACGTGGAGTCATTCCCCCTTGGATGTGTGCAGCCACACTTATATTTTGGTTCTACAGTGTGTGTGTGATCGTTAATGCTGAAAAAAGGGTAGCAGCCAAGAAACGACTTTGTTGAAAGGGGAACAGGGTGAAAAGATATGCTAAAGCTTGGAAAGATTAGTGACAAATCCAAAATTTTAGGGTCCAATCGTCAAACTACGTTACATATGGCCATTAAATCAGTGCTAAAACAACAAATCTAATGGTGGCCAAAGACTTTTGCCAGTACTGTACATGTTAATGTAAAATACATTTCCATTTCCACTCAGAACCCATGAAGGATGCAGTTTTTCTACACTCAGTTTTAGTGACATTGAACAATAAGGTGCTGCTATTCTTGGATGACACCGTCCATTTTTTTATGCCAATGTCATCATATTTGAGATCACGGCCATGCTCTGTAGGACTTCCAATTAAAGACACCTGAGGTCAACAAGGTCATTTAAATCTTAATTTTCAGCAAAGAAAATCCAACTGCGTGCAATAAGACTTGCTGTTATCAGTAAAGGAAGGAAACAAAGCTACTGCTGGAGATAAGGAAAAAAAACAATATTATACTGGATCATTTTTGAGACCTGCATGTTGACCTGACTCTAAGAATAGACACCAAAGCTACAGTGTAAACAATCTTACCATTATATTTCAGAAAAAAATCTCAATCCCATCTTGGTCTTGGCCACTCCCATTCTAGGTCTCAGACTACAACACTACTTACAGCATCCTCTGATTTCTTGGTTACTTGTGGAATCTGTTGCTTACAGAGTTGCTCTGGCACATGCATCGAATGCCCAAAACCAGGAATTAAACCATTAGATTGTGACGCAAACTACCAACACTGTTTCTTTTTCCACCATGAAATGGCAAAAAAGATTTACTGTAACATTACTGATGATCCCAAACCAACTCGACTATTAAAATCCATCATCATATTAGGAGCGATGGGAAAAAAACAGTCATTACGGAACCAGTAGTTTTTGGCTCTTTAAACCCCGTCATTACCCTCAGGAATATACCAGGTAGGGGTAAAGCCCTCAGATCCAGGTCAAATGATGTCAGAAATAGTTTAGCAACCACTGGAGTTCTATTTGTAACCGTTAGGTCAGTGGATAGGTTACAGGAAAGGAAACAGGATATGAGAATTTAAAAGAACTCTCAGTTTTCTTACCCACATTACCAGGCCAGATTAAAAACACATTAACCGTGGTTTAGTTTGAAATCGGAGCCTGAGATCGTTCCTAGCATGTCATCATGAGGTGACAGGAATATTTTTTAGCCGTTTTCTTCACATCAATACAATCGCAATAAGGTTGTTGAAACGTTTTATAATCAAGCAAACAAATTGCGATCTTATAACAGTTAATCTCATTATAACTGCTTGTCCATAAATAGCTACCAGTAATTACAGGCTATGTCCGAAATAGTCCCTCAATCACTATATTCTACATAATATATAGAGCACTACAGGTATGCAGCGTTTAATGTCCATCCGATCAATGTCTGTTTGCTTTAATGACTGAGGTGTTAAAAATGCTAATAAATTATAATAGGAAACAAAAATCTGTCTTCTAACGCGATGTTTCAGACATCTGGTCACCTCAACAGCTAATCAACAAGCAGAGGTGGGAGTAAAAGAGCAAAACTCCATCACTGACCAGGTGTGTGCTCACTAGTTTGCTAGCTCAGATTTGTACTAGAGACTGTTCAAACTCAGCTGTTGTGGTTAGAGACTTTTGTGTAGTGGGACTTTCCACTACTCATTTGTGACCAGCTGTAAATGGCATATACCAGCCCATGTCACCCCAGGCTTGCTTAATTCAGTTTGTGAGCCTAGATAGAAAGCTGCTTTGAGATAATACTCATGACAGAAATGTTAGCAGGAAAGACATTTCAGGTTTGAAGCAGCTGTTGGTCATTTGGGCGAAGGACAAACAAGTGGAACACTACAAGATGTGATCATTTAATTTACTAAAGATACTGACAACTCAGCTGTTTGAGTACGTAGGGACTTCTGGCATTGAGCTCCTTACTGAAGACTGAATAAGGCCAAGCCTGAATGTTACTGGTAAGGAAACACTGATGGCCCAATTTTACAGGTGCGCACCATTTATCGACCTCATTACATTCTGTGAAACAGGACACTGACAGGAATGGACGCCGACCAGACATTATCATAGTCACATAGTCTTTTTTATGCTACTTGAACGCAACTATGATGATACATGATACATATGAGGTGTCAAATACACAAATGTGTCAAACATACAGCTGAAAACACGAGTGGAACGCTACCATCTACACAGCATCCCTAACGCCACTGCATTCTAATTTATGGAAAATCACAATAATTATAGCAAACACAGGAATGCACTGTTATGACCCTGTGCAGGATAAAGCTGTAACACTTAAGAGGATGACACGATGGACCTCATACTTTTGTTTGATGGAAGCCAAAAACGAATCAAAAGGCAGTATTACGAACAATACGGAAGATCATCCAGACGAAACAGAGACTGTGAGTGAATGTGAACCAGGTTATATAGTTATAGGTTAGAGAGAATATACCGGTAGTTGGGGGGATAACAAAGCAGTAATACTTACAACAGGACAGGCTAATACACTTACAAACACCATTTACAGCTTGTTACAAATAAGTAGCTGAAAGTCATACACACAAACAAGTCTTTAAACACATCAATAGAGTTAATGAGAAAATGAGCACACGACCGGTAAGGTATTTACACACACACACTGGAATGACAGACCTCTGCTATTAAACTCTAACTCGCGTCTCTGCACATGGATCCGCAGCGCTGATTGGCTGTGGAGGTGACCACAGCCGCAACGTCAGGAGTAAAAAGACAGATTTTTATTCCCTTTAATAATTTATTGGAAATTTTAAGAAGTCCATCGTTAAAGCAAACGGATGTTGTTCGGATGGACATTAAACAGTACTAACCTTGATTCCATAAAATACTCAAATACTGAAACTGCTTTGGTGCTCTAGCTTCATCTGGTATGAAGATACCAGTGGCTAATCAGTGGCCCTGATCTCTGACTCTGACTCAAGCCGGGTGTGTTGCTGAGCTCTCACATTGCAACCAAATGTTTGCGGTCTGGCACTGGAACAGCTGCATAAAGAAAAGCAAGTAGTGGGGCTACAGAGCACCAGAGGATACCACACATATGTTGTAACACACAAACAAACAGGAAGACCCAGTGACCCGCACAACCAATGCAGGTTAGCTTTTTTTGGTATTTAAACTTCTTGCAAAGCCCACAAAAATGTAACCAAAACACACATTGTTCCCATGCCCAAATGAGACCCTTTAGCCCCGGGCTCTGACACCAGGAGGGTGAACCGGAAAAGACCGCCACATGCTTCTGATTTAGAGGAGTACTTTTTCATCATTCCTCTCATGCCTGTTGAGGCCAGGGACAAAGCAGTGCTCGAACAGAGCCTCAAGGACTTCTCACATTACAGCAGCCAAAACCCTGCCCAAAGACAGAAGGGATGCCCTCGTAAAAAAGCAAGACAGCGTGCCAGGTTTCATAAAATCTAGCAGGGTTTGTAGGGTTTCTGATCGTTCTCTGCCAGCCCTTATATATTATCAATGTGACAGAGGATAAAAATGAACTACTGACAGTGTGACATATCGCGATTTTTGAGGCTGTATAATGAGCTATGATATTATCATTTTCAGTCATGATGGGTTTTTTTAAAGACAAATTTGCAACTAAACACGGAAACCAAACTAGATTCTCTACAAATACAGTTCAAAAAAACTATGAAAAATAACAACGGTTACTAAAACCTTCTTAAACAAACTTGAATAAAATGCACTTTAAAAACATGTAAAAGTTTCGATAAGTAAATATTATACAAATATTATCGTAAGAAATATATAATTAAGCAATAAAACAGTCAAGATTTGTGCTATAACATTAGATACTGGCACTCAGTACCCCAGTGCCAATGTCTAACGTTTCAGCATGACCCCCGGGTGTATTATTGCGGTTACGTGACAGTTCCCTTTTCGCCATTTATTGTTAGATTTTAAGATTAAGAGGACAGAACAATTTGTTTATCAAACATGCCCCGAGGTAAAACAATGGCATTCTATCAGGCACTTCACTGCTAAACATCATCACCGCCCTGTGCCCGTCACTCATAACAGTCGAGGAATAGACTTTCCCAATAACTTTATTATACAGGAAATAAACACAACTATTGATTGATAAGACTGAATTTATTAAAAAGAAAATGTATTTACATTCAGCCAATAATGGGTCAGATTTATACAGGCAGGCTGTTACTAAGACACCATTCTACCAACAGAAGAAAACTGGAGTGAGAGCCTGATGTTAAAGAAAGTCTAGAATCCCAGAATAATCTCCGTTGCTTGACTAGTGATTATAAATTTGGAAGATGAAGCTATTAATGTTAATACTATCAGTCAGAAATGTAAAGGGAGAGTTATGCAGCATCAGCAGCGTCATTGAGTTAAGACTTGGACTAAACAGACATAAATGAGCATCTGGTCAACAATGGATGGCGTTTAATGAAACATGTAGAGTGTTTGTGGGTGATAGAACCAATGAAGCTGCTGATGCTGTATAACTCTCCCTTTACATGATCCATAAAAATGACGTAGAATCTGATTCATTTCTTTTTGTTTGATGGTACTACAACGCAGCTCTTCACCAGAGCTGTGAATACATTAAGGATGTTTTATTTACTGTACTGACGTGTGGCACCCATGCCCTCTGGCTTTCAGTTTACCCTGGGGTGTCCATTTTAAGCTGGATGAACAGGTTCATTGTGTTTCCACCACAAGTAAGTCTTGTCTTTTCATATTTTGCATCAACTGTTGTTTGTGTGATGTTCAATGTGTAAAATACAGACCAGTTCCATAAAGATTTTTTTCAGCCATGCTACTCCGTTGCCAAATAAACCAGTGGAATATTACTGGTTTGTGTCAGACCAAATGCAAACAGGACCAACACACAGGGTAGCGTCTGGTTGTTGAAACATCTTGGGTTGCCATGTCAGCGTTCACAGCACAAGTAATAAATGTATTTAATATGACTCTCAAGATCTCTTTGATAAGGCAGATCATGGGAAGATCTGAATTGTTCATGACCTAAAATCTCTTTCCAGTTAACTGTCTGGTTCTGTTCTCAATGTGCCACTCACAACAGAGAACATTGTGTTTCATTTAAACTGTAGAACTTCTGAAATCAAAATCCGGGACGAGAATCACATCCTTATTAACTCCAGCTCATGTACATTCACGTACAGCCCGGCAGAGTTCAGAGACCCCTGCCGTGGAGCTGAATGTCACCAAAGAACCAAAGGCGTCATTAAAGAAGACGTGGGCGCTGTTAGCGCATTGAACATAATCTCTATAAAATTATCCAGAGAACTGTTCACACCAGGAGGTCTCACAGCGGTACACAACACCCACAACACCCAGATAATGGCGGGACCATTAATGTAATACTAATTTAGCCGAGCGCAGGAATTCAGCTATCAGAACTCCTGCTGGACTGTAAAGTGGAGCAGCAGGTTTCCAGGAGCTCTCTGACTCATCCAAATTCATTTTATATGCCTTCTGATAAGCGGGCAGAAACGAACTGCCATCCTCTGACAGTGGAGAGGAAATCCAAGCCTTAATCACACTTCCAACGTTAAATAGCTTTGTGTAGCCTGTGTGTAAGGGTTCATCTGTGCTAATAGGATAGGGCTGCTCCATTTAGACACTCGCCATGCAGTCAGACCGATGATCAGCGTGTTAACAAAGGCTTAAGGGTCTAGTTATAGAATGGGTTTGGGTGCCAAAAAAAGCAGCAAGGATATGGAATCGTTTGAGAAACTGCAGGAGGGTTTCAGAATCCATTTGATTAATTAAAGTAGGTCTCAACACACATGAAACAGAGCTACATTGGTTTTCAGCTGCTTTTATATTTTCAGTGAACTATGTGGAATACCGCAATATGAAATAAGTTAGTTGCTGAGCTGTCTGTAATGGCAGCCAATATTCGACACAGTTTGGAGTTTGCCGTCTTCTGAGCAACATCCATCTTTTCAAAGCCAAACCACGATAAGCCTCATCTAGCAATTCAATCTAACTACATTTACATTTACAGCATTTAGCAGATGCCCTTATCCAGAGTGACTTACAATTGGTACAGTCTTACAATCCAATTGTCGGTTAAGGGTCTTGCTCAAGGACCCAACAGTGGCAGCACGGCAGATGTGGGATTTGAACCCTGGACCTTGTGGTCTAGAGTCCAGTACCTTACCCGCTAGGCCACCACAGTTCCACATATAGCTATATAGACTGCGAGGCCGGTAGTGTCTGCATTTTGTCGCCTGGCGCTGTTTGTTCACTCATTTTTAACTTCATTATGAGATCTTACAGTGGTGCTTGAAAGTTTGTGAACCCTTTAGAATTTTCTATATATCTGCATAATTATGACTTAATTAAACCTTGTTTGTTTTTTGCAAATTGAGTGACATACTCAATTAAGTCGGCTCACACCTGGCTGGTTTATGTCTGTCATGGGCAGCTGACTGCTGGAGATTTCATAATTTTCATGTTCTACATGATGGTTAGTCCACAGATGGTGAAATTAGTTGTCGAGCTGTCCTTAACGGGCAACCAATGTCCAGCATAGTTTGCAGATTAATGTCAAGAAACTCTTTAACTTCAGTCATGGGCTTTTTGGCTGTCACACTAGCATGCTGCATGCACTCAGTGCCCATGCGCTGTAGTCTGTCCACCATGGCTACATGACTACTTGATTTTACATCTATTTAACTGTCAAGCCTGTGACCTCCTACCTAAGCGTTCCGATTCCATCCTCGACTTTCTCACACTCCCCTACACACCCCTGACCCAGCCCTTCACCAGCACCAACTCATCTCTGACCCACATTTTGTTAATTACATCCTCTGCTATTTAAAGCCCTTGTCTGATGCAGCCGAAGCCAAATCTTGTTTCCATAAAACAAGATTTCAGGGGTGTTTTGCTTTGCTCTGCATAGGAAATAACAGTTACTGAGAGCAGTAACATGGCTTGTCCAATCTGTAATGAAAACTAGGCATCAATAGATAGTAAAAAAAAGATTCTGCTGAAATGCTCCCTTGATGCATGTCATTATGAACCCCTTCTCCAGTCTAGATAGGATTACATATCAGACCCAGCCCACTGGGTCCATTTGTGAGAACAATACTGTACAAACAGTGAAGAAGGCCATAAAAACAGTGACAGTGAGGCATGACAGAGACTGAAACACACACATCCTGAGAAAGATAAATGGACCAGGCATCCATTTCCCCAGGCATTACTCCATTCCATCAAAGTAATAGTCCATACAGCATCCCATACCATCCAATTATAGTGCAGTGAAATGCCATGAATAATTGATATGCTATACGCTTGCTAAGGTGATCCAGTCAACGTGTTTAATTACTGGAGACCATGATGTATTACTGACTGTGTTCATTTTTCTTCCTCATGACAGCAGCTGGATGCTTTGGATTTCAAATGAACCCACATTATTATTTCAGTGCAAAAGAAGAATGCATACAGAAATCAGCAAACAGCAAGCAAGGCCTCTGGGTTTAAAAATCACAACTGTCCAAAAGTCTTATGCCACCAGTAGATTTGTTGTTTTAGCAATGGTATGACCATAACATGTTCTTGACGACTGGACCCAAATCTTCATTCCGATCTTTGTAAGCTTTAGCACATCTTAGCCTGTTGCCCTTCTGAAAAAGTGGTTTCTTGGCTGCTACCCTTCCAAAAATACCATTCCTAATCAAACTTTTTCAGACTGTAGAATCCCAAAGAAGCTGCCAGATGCTGCTATTGCTCAAGTGTAAGGGGAGGTCACACAAAGCACTTGCCATTGTAGCCAACAGAAGCTGTTTTTTTCCATTTGAATACCTTTTTTTTTAATACTGCATACAAATTCCCTGTATTTTTTGGTTGCATTCCAATAAAGTAACATAAAACGGAGACATAACTATATATGGTAATTCTGTCACTGCTAAAACTATCTAATCCAACGTCTATATCTACTCTAATGGTGGCCTAAGACTTTTGCGCAATGCTGTATATCTGACATTATTGGTAATGGTGTATCCTATGGAACGGGCTAAGCACTGGACTTTGGGGGATCTTCCAATCAATATATTATCAGTGAATACATGACATATTGACACAAAGTGTGTCAAGCCCATCAGCACATTATGTTAACTGTCTAATAACATCCTTCATGCAGAGAATCAGCTTGGCTACTGTGAGAGTGTAAGCATGAATTAAATTAGCAGCATAGAGTTATGTACGCTGACACTACATCACTGAAATAATGAAGGTTAGAATTATGTTCCCTAAGTGAGAGCAGGCTTCATGACAGGCGACCCAGTGGTAATAAAATGCCATATTCACCTTGTGCACAGCCAGTGAAAATTTGGTCCTGTCTGAAAACCAGTGATAGGATTATTATGTACTATTCCACCAAACTGGTTTGAAATCGAAAACATTTTGAAATGTGTATGACTGTTTTCCTTAAACCAGAATTGTCCATATAGCTAGTGCTATAGGGCAATTTCAAAACTGACTAATCGAGACAGCTTGAGATGATCCACACACCTTCAGTCCAGGGAGACATATCTGGGCCAGAGTGACAAACGTGTCTCCTGAGCCCCAGGACGTCCCTCTGGAGCTCTACACCATGCCAGGTTGCAGTTACTTGCTGCTCAGTGGCAGTTCGGCAGAACAGCACGGCCAAGAAAAACAACAAAGTGACAGCTGGCCAGCAAGTGCCAACGTGGCTGCCAGCTCCCATTTCTGCACTTGATACCAAGCGGCATGCTGTGATTTAAAGCATGTGTAATGTTTACGTCTGTTCTTAAAGTCTGTTTAGATTGCAATGTTCCTTTCTTACCCGTCACTGACAGAACATCTTTCATGGTTCACTTACAAATCAAGCACTTGGCTTTCACTTGCGTGATTGGTGTTGCACGCTTCCCTGACTTAGCAAAGATAGTATCTGAGACGCATGCTTCGGCTAACCTGGCAAACACCGTACCAGCAACACTACAGATCTAGGGTCAGTTTCAGCAAACCCTGAGTGCTCAGCTGTCTCCATTCCAGAGATTCATGGGTATAAAGTGTCTCTTGCTTCTGAGAATCTGTCCTTGTTGGTCCCTCCCACATTTTCGTCTATGAGGGTCTGTGCATGCCATGTGTGCAAACGAGTTGTGGTTGTGGTCACCAGAACGACATCCTTCTAAATGTAACATCTGAGACCATGACATGAAGCAGGAGCGTATTGTTTAGTCCTTTTGTAAACCAGTATGAGTGCTGGGACTTTTCACATTCGACCATCTGACGACGACTAGTCTTTTTTTATAATGTGAGAAGAAAATGGGAGTATATCAGAACATAGTTGACTGAGTGAGATATAACATCTGCAACCAATAATCCCCAAACTTTTGGCCTCCTATTACAAGACACCCTCTCCAACATGAAGTTATGACCCTGTAATACATGCTTTAATAGGGATTACTGAGAAGAGCTGGATATAACAATACATCAATATGACAACTATCCAGTGATGGGCATTGGAACCAGGGTTTGTATTCAGATATCGGCATTATCATACAAATGTAATGTGCACCCCTGACCGGCTTCACATGACAACCAAGCAGACCCAGTCTAAACCCATAGGAAGAAAAACAACGAAGACAATCCAGAACAGACAGGAACACCCGGAACCACTGCATGGTGCGACAAACTGTACTTACGCTGATACAGATGTCGCAAGTTTGGTATTTCAGTAGAACTTCTGAATTTGAAAGCGTCTTCACTCAAACAAACAATCTGCTGTGGTGTGATCTTCCAACCAGAATGCATGTAATCCAGTCCAATTCGTGGCAATAATGCACCAATACAGGGTCAAAAAACCCAAAAGAAGAAGATAAACTAAGGCGAAATCATATGTATTTTACATTATGTTGGTATTTTATTATTACACTGCGTACATTATATCAAACTATAGGTGTAGTTTCAGACACCAATGATAAGACTGGGGGTGTCTGAAACTGCGATCGTCTCATTGGCTATCTCAGTTTTACTTTATTTTCGGGCACCATGGTGAGGTAGGGTAGCAAGACCTGGGTTCGATCCCAGGTGGAGCGGCCTAGGTCCTTTCTGAGTGGAGTCTGCATGTCCACCCTGTGGGTTTACTCAGGGTACTCCGGTTTCCTCCCACAGTCCAAAGACAGGCACTAGGTTAACTGATTACACAAAATTGGCCCAACCTGAGTGTGTATAGGACTAGTCTGGATGTAACCTTGTGTATCAGTATTGTATTGTGAAACTGCCATTGACTTTGATAACGATGTTAAGTAAACCAAATAAACAATCTTTATTTTCCCTTATTTCATGTCTTTACTTGTTTTTATGAATTTAATTACATTCCTTTGCTTTATTCATGCTTTTAATCATTAATTGCATATGAACATAGGAGTTAAAACAATCATTTGGCCGTCAGGAATGGATTAATCCTATTCACTTCTTATGGGAAAACTGATTCTGACTTCGGACAAATCGGAGTTTGAACAGCCTTCTGGAACCAATTAAGTTTGAATTCCAAGGTTCCACTGTGCAAGGAAAAATGCGATCTATTGGCAGACAATGCCACACGACGTCTCTCTGAGCATTGCAATCGCATATCCAAATGCAACTCAAGCCTCAGACAGATAGAGGTGGGAGAAGTAATGCCCAGACAAAGGTTACCTGGAACTGCCTGGTGATTCAAAGTGAAACTAGGCTTGTGGGCACTCTGTCACAAAAAGTACAGTTCGTCGCAAGACGCGTCAGTTCCAGACAAGCTCTCAGCCAAATCGAGGTTCCATGTTTGTATGGCGATGGCTGGAACAAAACTGAAGATTTTTGCTGCTATTTTAAGGTTGAGTGTTTTATATTTGTACTGATTTACGTTTTAACTGGGACTGTGATGGCTTAGAGGTTACGGTACTGGACTATGGACCAGAAAGTCCAGGGTTCAAATCCCACCTCTGCCAAGATCCCAGTTGGGTCCTTGAGCAAGACCCTTAACCCACAATTGCTTGGATTGTGTCAGTCATAGGACACTCTGGGTAAGGGCATCTGATAAACGACATAAATCTAAATTGCATGTGTATGGTGACACGTTTACAAGATATAGTTCCAAATTTAAATAATGAAATGTGCGTTATTTTATATTGTTTCAAAAATACATTTTCATCCAAAATGACAGGTACAATGTTAATAACAGGTATAGCACTACCTTTATATGAAGTTACATAAAGTGTAGTCAAAAATATTGACCTTATTACTCTGAACTTAGATTTAGCCAATTAGTACTTGACTAGAATAAACATTTCACACATACTATAGAAGTCTCTCTGACAAGACACAGCTGTATGGAATATTAATTTGTAAAGTCACGTATACCATAAAAATCTTTGGTTGGAACAACTTCTGATGAATGCCAGGAATTGTGTGTGCACTATTCAGCCATATTCAGATGGCAACAACTCTCTTATAATAGTATAAAATCAAGGCGTTCTAAATCACTAAGAAATCACTGTGTAAGAATAAACTCAAACTGTTACCTCACCACATCTACCACAAACCAGACAGGATCTGGATTTCTGTCAACCTGGCAACACTGTGTCACAACCCCAGACCAAGAGCATACATTTGGACATCTGATGTCGTGAAGACCCAAAAAAATTATTCTGCAAACACGATAAATGTGAAAGTTTCCATCGGAAACTAGTTACAATAATTCGGAATCGATGTGAAGGCAGCATGCGTAACGTTACTACAGCGACTCATCAAAATCCATACAGCAGCCTCAGGCTCAGTCTTTTAGCCTTCTTACAAGCCTAGGTCTACAATTAAAGGCGTTTTTCTGAAGTCCGAACATAGTATGCACGTTAAACCGACTTAATAAAGCGTCAAGAAGGAGAAACGGTTAATACATCGGTTAGAAGAAGCTGGTAAAGCGGCGCCACAGTGAGAGTGAGAGTCCATCCGCTAAAGGGCGATGGCGCTTCAAATATAGGTCACATCATCCCACAAACACAATGGAGAGCAGGAGCAACTCTTCAGCGAGTGAAAACATGGCTAAAAACGGGGATTTTAACTTCGATCCAACAGTCAATGGGTATTTTTGTAAATTCAGATAACTGGCATTACTATAGCCCACAGTTCTGTTAAAGAACATGCAGCATTTCATACAGACCTAATACATTGTCTTTAGAGCCTGTAGCTGTTTGTAATAAATAAAATGTGAAATAAAACGATTAATGGCTAAAAGAAAGTATGACTTAAGCTCTTATTTTCAGCATTAGACTTGTCCTGAATCATATAGTGCTTTTATCATCATACTTGTCCTGACTTGTCCAGTCAACCCTGAATGGTCATGTTAACTCTGTAGACCTTATACGATTACACATGTAGCTTACATATGCTCAGAGGTGGTATTTTGTTACTGTACATGTTTTTCTGTACTTTTCTTGATTATTTCCGTAACTTAATTTTTACTTTTACATACTACGTTTCAAAATCAATTTTAAACTACTTTGAAGTCACTACAGTTTCAAAACAGGCTTGTTACTGTAGCTTTTAAGAATCTATTTATTTATCTATTATATCTATCTATTGATTATTTCTTTATATTTGGTCAATTCTAGTCCATTCCAAATGAATTTATACTTGACGCGCTGCAACTGCCCCAAGGGTGCAAATGCCAAAAATGACTCAATCATGGTGGCTCCGCCTCTTGTGGTGCGTTGCCATGGTTGGGTTGAATATGATATACTGCATTACTGAATAATGTCTAGTTCTGAGTGATTTAGTAGCATTTATTTTAAAAAATCCAAAGTACTTCGTATATTTTGGTTCCTCGTGTCTTGCTGTGGTTAGCAAAAGATGACAATATCAGCTGTATGATTTTTGCAAATGATTCATGTAGTTGTAGTACAAACTTGTGTCATGGATGTGCACATTTTGCCTTCAATAGAAGACATACTGCTTAAAATAGAGTTAGATAGTACATAAGGTACATTTAGTAGCATGTAGGCTACTTTTATACTTGTACCTAAGCAAAATACATAAACCATAGTTCAACTATAGCCTACTTGAGTATTTTTAAATCAGATTAGTAGTAGCCTACTTTTACTTCAGTAAAGATCTTGTCTACTTCTGACACCTCTGACACTTATCAGTTAATATGCAATAGGTATGAATGCCTATAGAAAGTACTGCTTATAGATCTGGATATTAACATAAGACACAGTCGTGGAACCAACCTGGGCAATTATTTTAAACGTTCAGACATGCAATAAAAAAAAAACACGACATGTTTACATCCTGTAGCTATTTCAAAAGCAGGCAAAATATCCCTAATGTAGCCTACAGTGAAGGACATCAAATCTGCACTCACATCACACTTGGGCAGTGCTAAACCAAGCTGGTTCTGACCCAGTTAAAGATATGCACACACCATCAAACACTGGTTAATTCCCAATCGCATGCCCTGTATTCAAATCTCAGTCATGCATTCAGACAATAGCCGGGCTCTGGTACCTCGGGACGCAGCTCGGAGAGGATCGGTCGATTTCCCACGTCGCAAAAAGGTTCATAGGAACAGGAACATGTCCAGATCCCGAACCTACAGCTCCGGCCATGATTCCCGGAGCAGCCAGCCCGACCGCGGGGAGACCACCGACCCCGACACCCACACCTCCCGTGCCTGGATTCATGAAGGCGGCCCGGACCCCTCCTCTCTCTATGGCCGCCGCCATCATCTCCTCTCCGGGCTTAGGCTCTCTCACCCTCTCACCGGCCTGTGCGTGTGTGTGTGTGTGTGTGTGTGTGTGTCGCCCAGTGATCACTCTCCCCCTCAAGCACGCTCTTTAACCCCGTGCTGAAGGATCATCTCTAACAGTGATCCACACGCTCTCACCCATACACACTGATTATCTTCCACAACACTCAGAGGCGGAGCTTCATCCAACCCAAACATGTGCAACCGTTACGAGCACGAACAGCAAGGGGGCGCTGGACGCAACCTCGTTCCCTCACGACAATCTATTGTTTCACTTAAAAAAGGTTTCAGATATATTACATTATTTTACAATACCCTCTTTATTTCAACACATGTCCGTATGTTAAAATAAAAGTCAAGTCATTTAAGTCAAGTCAAAATGTCCACACAGGAAGCCAGCCACAGTTAGGTACAGATACGATTAAAAACACCAGACTAGCATACGTAGTGGACTGGTATGCTGTCACCACTGAAACCAGCAAGATTCTGCATGTTTGCCAACTAAACCAGCAACAAACCTGCACTAATCAGAATAAACCCCTTGGACCAGAATGGAACCTGTGTTGGTATTTAGCTGGGATGATTTAGCTTTGAACGGATGTTTCTAGACCACTTGTACTGGGGCACACAGAATTTAGAGGGGCACAACTGTACCCCTCTGCTTGCCAATCAGTCATAGAGGCACAACTGGTGGCTCAGTGGGTAGCACTGTCATCTCACAGCGAGATGGTCCTGGGTTAAATCCCAAATGGAGTGTTCTGGGTCATCCCCATTTCCGCGTGGGTTTACTCCGAGTACTCAGGTTTTCTCCCACAGTCATAAGACATGTGTGCCCCTATTGTGCGAGAGTGGCACCAGTGTACCATGACCCTGTCCAGGATCAAGCGACTAAGAAAGTGAATGACTGAAGGGTGAATGAATGAATGGGTGTTACTCTGTCATGGATGAGAAATGAAGAACAAATTAACACTAAAGGATTTTTTTAGTAATTACATTAATTTTGTTTATGCTAACGTAACTGATGCCTTTTCTAGTTTAATGCTTTAGTGGTCTAATATGTGTTTTTGGAATGATGCTGGGGTATTATGGGAAATGTAGTGCCTGTAGTGAATTTGTGTGGCGTGTTATGTAGTTCTGCACAGCAATCCAGGATAAAATTGACTGTTCAGTGGTGTGATTTTATCAGAGCACAGCAAAATATGAAACCTGATGTTACTTTTTACCTGCTGAATTTGAGCATCAGAAAAAGGAAGAAAGGTGATTTAAGTGACTTTGTATGTGGAATGGTTGGTGGTGCTAGATGGGCTGGTATGAATATTTCAGAAACTGCTGATCTACTGGGACTAAACCTGACACTGAAAAGAACATGCAATCTCCATACAGGCACACGCTACAATTGATCCTTGATTCCTGATGTTTTGTTGTGAAGCGTTACATGGAGTCCATAAAAATGGAAACAGTGTCACCTACTGTGCAGTTTTGGTACTACAACTTTATCGACCGTGAGACGCGCTTTGAATTGTTGATTAGAAATATTGACTTTTCAGAACAGAACAAAGTGATATAATCAGGTTTCATCGATTTCTACCAGACTTCGCCAGTGCCGAGTGAGTGTTTAGTACCAACCGTTCAGACATTTTGACCACATGCAATATGGTATTTGTATTTTTGTATCTACCACTTGATAAAAAGCTGATTTCACACATGCTCCCAATTCTGGCATACGATTAAGTACACTGTTAAGAATGCAGCCACAGTATAACGTCATCCGTTACACCAGCGGCATCTGCATTGTGAATGCATACCAAGCAGTAAAGCCACAGTGCAACCCCGGAATCATGTAATTGTTATTCCAAAGCTCTTTTCCAGCATGCAGAGACCTGTGTAATCCTTTCACCTCCTACTGAGCTCAATCAAAACCTGCACCTGCAAGAAAAACAACCCTGAGCCCTTTGAGAACCTGCTTTGTTAAGGACAGAGCCCACATATTTCCACAAACCGTCACGCTTACTCCTTCCATGGAGTCTAACTGCTAGAGGTTTGATTGTTAAAGTGCTGACCTTGAAAGATAGTCTGGTTATACACGCACTGAACTTTTTTTTCCGAACACTACACTATTACTGGGTAGGGTCTCCCTTTGCTTTTCAAACCCGCATCACTTCTTCATGGCTTGGCAATCCTACAGATTATTCGGGTGCAAGTTCATGGTGTGAATCTCCCATTCTATCACATCCCAAAGGTCTTCTTTTGGATTCAGGTCGGGTGACTGGGAAATATACTGAAGAACAGTGAACTCATTATCATGTTCATGAAACCACTTTGAGATTATTTTGTTTCGTGACATGGTGCGTTATCATGCTGGAAGTAACCATTAAAAGATGGGTCAGTTGTGACCATGAAGGGATGCACACGGTCAGCAACAATACTCCAATAAGCTATCTGTGTGCCTCAGATGAAATCAAGATTAATCGACCAGATTATGCTTTTCCAATCTTCAACTGTGCAGTTTTGGTGTTCTTTACTAACAAGTGGAACCCAATGTGGTCTTCTTGCTGTTTGCAGGCATCCATCCCTCAACATTCAGTGTCTACTGTGCATTCTGAGATGCTTTCCTGCTCACCACATTTGTTCAGCGCTGCCCATCGCCTTTCGGTCAGCCATTCTCAGTTGAGCTTTCTCATCACCAAGGCATTTCCTTCAACAGAAAAACTGCAGAAATCCAGCTTTCTTCATTGGGGGGGGGGGGCATCTCTAGTATTAGGACCAGAACAGCTTACTGTCACGGAATGAATAATGGAGGGAATCCTAACAGTACAGTATTAAGATATTTTACAGGACAATTTCAGGTTGGTGGCCCATTAC
Organism: Ancistrus triradiatus; assembly: GCA_025084515.1. Lineage (NCBI taxonomy): Eukaryota > Metazoa > Chordata > Actinopteri > Siluriformes > Loricariidae > Ancistrus > Ancistrus triradiatus. The sequence continues at coordinate 558,578 of JAJAGP010000138.1, forward strand.
CTAAAGCTTAAACCTTGTAAATGTCAAGTGGGGGCACCTCTGGTCTGCTTGCACTGCCACAGACCCAGCCCCCTTGACCCAGAGGACCTCTGAAACTTGGAAGATGTAATCCACTGGTGAGGTGGAACACAGATGTAGTTGAAGAGAGGACACAGAAACTCAGACTTACACAGTGTCACTGCCAATGTGGAATTAACCATCAAACAAGCAAATGGAACTGAACTCAAGCCAAGAATAGCATTGACCGATGGGAAGTTGATAATTACGGACCTGGAAAGTCCTGCTTCCCGGTGCTCAATCCAACCAACAAACCTCACCTTACCAGAGTACCAAATACTGTGGTTCAATTGGTAGAGCACTGGTTCCCAACGGCGACCCTCCATGGTTCATATTCCACCTCTGGCAAGATGAGGTTTATCGGTTAGATTGTGCATCAGTTTCGACAGGGTATACGCATTCTCTCACTTTTAGGCAGGAGCTCCCATGTCTGTGTCTGTAGGTACTGACTCCTAATGGGAGATGGCTGTCTCTCTGTTGATGGCATCATAGTTTAAAATTTAGTCCAATATCATCTGTCTTGTCTTTGTTTTCATTCCACCTCATCAGAGGCTTTCACCATTCTAGTTTCTCAGTTCTACCATGCCTAGGAGGCTGGGTCTGCGATAGTGCAAGGAGACCAAGGGTGCCACCATGTGGCAGTAAACATCAACTGCAGAATTCAAAAAAGAAAACCGACTTACTAATGGGCAGACCACAACGTGAAGAGCTTAATCCTCCTGAGATGTCGTAGCATGATATGAAGAGGGCCGTTCATTGCAAGGAATCCCAGAATTAATCTCATGATCTACTTTTTCAACCTGGATTTAGAAAGCTTAATTAATGTGTTTGAACATGAAGAGGACAGAAGTGTGCACTCATCTACTGTTTTGACTTGGATGAAGATCAGACCACATTTGATGAGTAATTAAAACCAGGTAATTCCGAATGGGTAACAAACTTTTCTCTCAACTTTGTGGTTACATTAGTTGTAGCCACCGAGTGATAAAATCTGCTGGGAAATGCTGCTGGGAAATGCACATACTAATTTTTTTACAAAATGATTACCAGATTAGAAACAGCTTAAGATCTTTGAGAACAAATGGTGCTCAGTGTAAGGGCAAGTGTTCAGGGAAACAATTTACACCGTTCAAGTCAAGACATTCTGACCAGAACAATGTTTACGTAGGTGGTACGTCTCACTTCCACACTTTCTCAGTTTTTTTCACTGGTTTGTCTTCTTCCCATAGCACGGTGGTTCTCAAACGTTTTTTTTGCAGCGCTCGCTTTTGTAAATAATAGTATTTTTGAGCCTCTCCACTCTGTAATTCATTAAAAAAACTGCAGCTTCTCACACAATAAAATAAAGTTAAGAGAAAAAAATATATTTCTCTTTTCTCTCCGAGCTTGTGTTCCGGTACCAGTTCCAGCCCCACACAGTAAGATGTTCCTCCACTTCAGCTCCACTCAAGTTGTTTCCGTCATCACCTCTAGCCCCACCATGCCCAGGCCATGCCAGAGGACAGTAATTCCCTCCCTTCTCTGGTTGGCTGGGGACGACGTGCCACAGAGGACTCAAGATCCTAAAGTGACTCCGTGTATTTGACTAAATAATGCCGATATGCATATTTATTTTACATATTTTTTTATTTTATTTATCTGTTAACATGTACTTAGTTTCTGTTTTTTGATTGATTACTACAGACTTATTTGACTAGATAAATTAGTTTCACATTCACATTTATCATCTAAGCCACCCAAGGAGAATGGGTTTTTTTTTGAGTCTTAAAACGTTTAGAGAGTGTTTCCTTTCCGCTATCGCCCTGGGCTTGCTCAATTTGGAATTGGCCTTAGATGTTAGAAGATAATCTAAAACTGTAAAGCTGCTTTGATGCAATGCTCCATTGTAAAAAGCACTATATAAATAAATCTGACTTGACTTGAATTGACCAACATATTGATGAGAACTATGTGCCCAAAACGCTCTCACTGATTGGTGGTTTGTCCCTTTCAGGTCACTCTCAGTAGGTGCTCACGAAAACTGATCAGGAAACAATCCTTGCTGTTTCAAAGACAATCTGACTCAGCGGCCATAATGACGTATCCCTTGTCCGTGCCATTCATTTATATATATATGTATATATATTTTTTTTATATATTCCTCGGACAAAAAATAAGTCACGTTGCGTGTTTAAGGTGGTAATAACTTCAGGCTCCTGCAGGTGTCGTTGCACACTGGCGATCAGGCTATAAATAGCTGCGATGTGTGCGACGGGATTCATAGATTGAGAAGAGGTAGTACAGAGCAGTGAATGTCTCATTCAATGTGTGAAAATGAACTGCAAGGCAGATGTAATATATAGTGTGAAGGAAGTGGCAAAAATCCCAGTGTACAAGAAGTTCTTTTGGTCCATTTGCTCCATAGCCATCACTGTCAAAAGTTCTTTCAATGGACACTCAAAGTTTCAATACTGGAATTTGCAAAATGAAAGGTCAACTGGGTCGATGAATCCCAGATTTGGATTTTATAACTCCAAAGTCCAATACCTTAACTGTTAGACCACCACAGTCCCATTCAGGTCCACATGCCTTCCAGTTTCTAACGCATCCAGCATGTCCACCAGGATCTAGCGGTTAAGGTTGTTACTGGTGGATTCTTGAGCAAGACACTTGACCTACAATTGCTTGGATTGTAACAGTTATAATTGTGAAGATTGGGTGAATTAGTCGCTCTGAATAAGAGCGTCTGCTAAATGCCTAGATGTAGATGTTGTCTACGAGAACTAGCCGTTCACTTAGTGTTTAATAAATACCAGTGCTTGACATGCCCAGTTGTAATGAAATAATCAACATTATTTGTTTGGTTTTTTTCGATCTGTGTGTGGTTTTTGGCATCATCATTGTAAACGATCAATAATGGATGCTGGTTAAATTACAATAATAAGCAAACTGCAATAATAATCCAGTCATTACAACAAAACCACAAACAGCACAGCTCATCGATCACTGATCTCCAGTTCAGCAAAGCTTTGTTCATTCTCCTGCCTTTCTTTCCAGTTTCCTCAAAACAGATCGATGAGTTTTATAACAGGACTCTGTCAGAGAAAGTGTGTTGCTTTGGTAACACTACGCTGTTTGGTAAGGAAGGACGCACTGTTATAAATGTATGGAAATCATATAAAGCTGTAGAAAAGTCATTCCTGCATTTCTAACAAACTGGAGGATAGAATGTTGTACAGAACATGAGAGGTTTGGAATTTTTGGTGTATGTTACTGAGGGGGTGCAGCAAAAAACATTGCCATCTACTGATGAAGAAACACAACAACATTGTGTACTGTGCAAAAGTTGTAGGCCACCATTAGATTTGTTGTTTTTGCAATGGTATAATGACCATATATAACATATTATATAACAATATCACTCCAAAATAGTGTTGGGTGATAGACCTCGAATCAATATCACAATTAATTGAACATTTGACCTCGATTACAATTAATGAATGTAATCGAGTTAATCGAATAATTACAATTAATGACAAGGTTTTTCCTGTAAATTGCTCAATTATTAAAACTGATATTCTACTTCATTTTGTTTTCATGCCATCTACTCTAAAGTCAAAATGTGTCCAAATGATGGACACAGCCTTTTTCTTTGGTATAAGCTGCTCAGTGTTAAGTATTAACAGATTTTTTTTTTTTTATGGAGATGATCGACATTGGCAAGATTCTGACAGTTAATGGTTCTAAATGTTGGTTTTGATTAATTTTTGATTAACTGAACAGCCCTACTCCATAATACTCTGTTCCACTGCTCTTCATTCCAGTCTTTGTGAGCTTTAGCATCTCCTAGCCTTTTCGCCCTGTTCTCCTTTCGAAAAAGTGGTTACTGCTACCAAGATGTATTTATGTTTAAAAAATGGTCTTGTGGAAACGCTCAAGTCTTTTTGAATCTTAAAGCCCAAGTCCAATTCAAAAGTTGAGTCGCAAGTCATTTTAATGGATGCTCATCTGCAACCTGTGAATCCCAGTGAGCGAGTGATTGTAATTTCTAGCTGGAATCTCTTACAGTGTGTAATAATTGCATACACATATAACTTCTGGTGCCAGACACACTATCAGTGAATATGTCAAGGTGAGTTGAGCAGTATCAGGAATGACCCAGGAGAAAATCTCCTACACACCAGAGTTTATCTGCCACCTTCAAGAAAATGACACGCAGCTTATCTCGGGAACATGATCATAATCCATCCCAGTATGTACAATATTATATGCCACAACAAACCACCATTGGAATAACATGGACTTTGCATTGACATTTATTTAACTAAAGTTATTACAGTGCATCATCCAGGGAAAAAAAGGTTGGGAACCACTACTCTTTTGGATTGAGATCTGGTGACTGTGGAGGCCATCTGTGTACAGTGAACTCACTGTCATTTTCAGTAAATCAGTTTGAGATGATCTGAGCTTTGTGACAAGGGGCATTTTCCTGCTGGAAGTAGCCATCAGAAGATGGTCCACTGTGGTCATAAAGGGAGGAACATGGTCAGCAACAGTACTCAGGTAGGCTGTGGTGTTTACATGATGCTCAGTTGGCATTTAAGGAGCCCAAAGTGTGCTGAGAAAACATCCCCCACACCATTACATCACCAGCAGCCTGAATTGATGCAAGGCAGGATTCATGTTTGTGACCCGACCATCAGAATGTCACAGCAGAAATCGAGACTCATCAGACCAGGCAACGTTTTTCCAATCTTATATTGTCCAGTTTTAGTGTTTCCTGTTTTTAACTGCCAGGAGTGGCACTCGGTGTGGTCTTCTGATGCTGGAGCCCATCTGATTCAAGGTTTGACATGTTATGCATTCAGAGATGTTTTTTGCATACCTTAGTTGTAATGAGTGATTATTTGAGTTGCTGTTGCTTTCTATCAGCTTGAACCAATCTGGCCATTCTCCTCTGATCTCTGGCATCAACAAGACATCCAGAGAACTGCCCTCACTGGATATTATCTTGTTGTCGGACCATTCTCAGTAAACCCTAGAGATGGCTGTGTGTGGACGTTCCAGCAGATTAACACTTACTGAAATACTCAGACCAGTCTTTCTAGCACCAACAACTTGCCATGCTCAAAGTAATTTAAATCACCTTTCTTTCCCATTCTGATGCTCTGTTTGATCTTCAGCAGCTCATCTTGACCATGTGTGCATGAGTAAATGAAATGTTCCATCTTTCCACAGTTTCCTTGCTCCACCTTGTAGATGTAAAGTCAGAGACAGCAGCTCATCTGATGTTGCAGTTTGTGTTAGTCATCCTCTCATCTTAAATCAGTCACAGGATGCTGCCTGCAGGATGCTGATGACTGGACATTTTTTGGGGGGAGGGCTATTTTCAATCCAGCAGTGACACAGGTGTTTAACTCCAGCAGCACTGCTGTGTCTGATCCACTCACAACAGCCCAAACACCCACTAACACTGCAGTGCTGAGAATGATACACCACTCAAACAGTACCTGATCTGTGCTGGTCCCGTTGGGGGTCCTGACCAGGGGTGTTTCTAGACTATTTGCTGTACTGGCACACACACATAATTTAGAGGGGCACAGCTGTACTCCTATGCTTGCTGATCACTCGCAGGGGGACAACTGTGTATAAAAATAAGCCTGTTAAACATTAAATAGATTAAGTAATGTAACACTAAAGTGGACGTTTCTCTGGATGAGAAATTCAGATAAAATTAACTCTAAATATTTTTATTAATTGCATTAACTTAACAAATATCTATGACCTATCATTACCTTGCCTGCAGCGTGGCTGGCTTATTTTATTTCACTCCATGAAAAAAACCGAAAGAAACTGGCTCTGTCTGAAGCGTTTGATGCTCGTGCATTATGGGAAACGTAGTGCCGGTGTTGAATTTGCGCGGCATGTCTTGTAGGTTTGCTCAGAAATTCAGGATAAGACTGAGTTTTTACCCACGTCATTTTAGTGGGGCACAGCAAAAGTTTCAAGTGGTTCTGATGACGCCTCTGGTCCTGACCATTAGAGAACAGAGTAAAAGGAACTAACAAAGTATGTAAATAAACAGATGGAGTCCAGTCTGCAATCGTAGAACTACAAAATGCATGTACATGGTAAGTGGAGCTGATAAAATGGTGTAGATTAGTGTAGAAACAAGGAGGTGCAGCTAATAAAGTTATTTGTAAAAGTGTCTGTGCTGAGTCGGTCAGATTTATCTTTTTTAAAGAGATTTACATTCTTTGAAAGAGCTTAATAGATGAGTAGTGCTTACTCACTCACTGTTCATACCCACTTTAATGCACTTCAGGGTCACAGTGGTAGCCACAAAGGTTGCCAGTCCATGTGCACACACATTCACACAGGGACACTGTATAGACAGATTTTGACCTAAATTATGTCTTTGTAATGTGGGAGGAAACTCCACACAGGCAGCTGCCATGCCAGGACTCAAACCCAGGTCTCTGTGCCAACCACTCTGCCACCATTCCATCCCAGATCAGTATTAGTAAGAGAAAGTGGAAAGAAAAACAAGACTGCATCATTCTAGTGTAACCTAATTTCAGTAAGTAGCCTCAGCAATTACTGTGCCATGATCCATAACTGAGAAGGCTCCATAACTAGTGCAGTCACTTTTATTGAAAGTGAGTCACAGCCATTAAGGCTGGTTGTGGATTTGTCAAGACGCCGGACTTCTGCTGATGTTCTTCAGCAGTGTTGGTCTTTAATTCAATCATGACTCATGTTTGCATTCAAACGGACATAACGTAATGAGAGCAATGATTCTATTATCTGTAAAGTTACGACGTTGAACCTCTTTAATGTTTGAAAGTGTGTGGTCGGGAAATGGAAACAGATACACTCACATGATGTCAGAGTTGATGTTCAGACTTGCCAAAGACATGGGTTTCGGTAAATTGGCGCCAGAGAGTGTTGCATCTACAAGTCAGTCCGTGTGGCTTTCCTTCTTCAGTTGTGGTTCAGAAAACCACTCAGAGTCATTCCAATGTAACAAATCCAGCCATCAGTGCAGGACACACGACGGCGCTCTGTTGCCTGCTCTCTTTAAACCTAAGTAGTTTGGATTGTTTTGACCACAGTGGTTTCTTATTAATGTGTTGCTAACACAACCCTCTGCCATCACAGATCACAGAGCTGCTATACTGTATATGTCTGCTCAGTTTCTACATTTCTTCCATCCAATCCGTCATCGAGGCATTTGATGCAAGTGTTATGCTAATGTATGGGAGCCTCTGTCCAGATAACACTGTAAAGTTTTACTTTATTTCAAAATACAAAGACGTTAACACAACATCTGCCGTGAAGAAACATAAATATGACATTTATGCACATTTTAACTGATTAATTTCAAAATGTATTGGAACAAAAATGTACATAAAGCTGCTGTGAGCAAAAGTTAGGTGAGTGAAAATGTTTAGCCACCTTCTCGTTGAGCCATTAGCATTATAATTTCCAGCAAACATTTTATTTGACAAAGGGGACCCAAACGTCATCCATTAAGCTGTGTACCGTGCTCTGCAGAAAATCATCATACCCTGTCAAAATTCCTACCTTTATATTCTGAAATGTTAAATACTGTAATTCAATTTCAACTCCAGCTGTATTTACACAGTTTAACCCTCATCATAAAAGTGAAAATAACAGTGCCAAAGAAGAGGCGGGAGTTAAAGAGCAGAAGTCCGTCATTCACTCAAAAGCTTACTACTGTATCAGTCATGTGCTCGCTTGCTTGTTAGCTGACGTTTGGACTAGAGACTGTTCTGACTCGGTTGATATATTCATGTTTGTGTGTATGACTTTCTGCTATTTATTTCTAACAAGCTGTACATGGTGTTTGTAAGTGTATGTGCCTGTCCTATTGCAAGTAGTACTTCTTTGATTACCCCCCACTCCCCGCATATTCTCTCTAACCTATAACTATATAAACTGGCTCACATTCACTCGTTGAGTCTCTATTGCCTCTGCCTGATCATTTGTGTTTGTAATACTGTCTATTTATGCATTTTTGGCTTCCATCAAACAAAAGTATCAGGAACCTCATACTATCCTCTTAAGTGTTACAGTTTTCCCCTACATTGGTTCTTAACAGTACATCACAGTATTTTTGATGATTATTGCGAATTTCCATAAAACAAACAAGGTTTAGCATGTGTATAACAGTTTAGGCTTGAGATGCAGTGGCATTAGGATGCTTTTATTTTATTTAACGTTGTTTTCAACAACAATGGCTATTCAGGACAGGAACAAGGTGACTAGTCAGTCACATTCACACCGAGCCAATGTAGAGTGATCAGTTAATGTCTTTAATTAATGTCTTACTCATCGGAAAATCACCTCACTTTTCTTTTAATGCAGTTTAGTAACCATCAAAGAGGAACATCTAGGGGATTTCGCTTCATAGTTATCACATTCTGTCGATGTTAATGGTAAAATGACTAGTTCAGGGCTGGTAACGTATCACTAGAAGTCGTTTTTGCAAAACACTTTTACACTGTAAATATAACAGACCATATCACTTAAAATCTTGTTAAACACTTATTATTAAACATGTTTGCAGGAGTTAATTTAATTTAAGTTGATGCTCTGCGCATTAGCCTGTTTCGTCACCCGATCAAAATGGTTACACAGCATTTGGCCTGCAATGACATCGGTTAACTGTAGAGGGCAGTATTGGCTCATTCAGCCTACACTGTGACGCTGTGGGTTACAGCTCAATATTCTATTATAGCGGATTAATATTGGTACTGGAATAAGGGGTATACATTTATTTCTAAACATGGGGGTATTATTTTGTAAACAATACAATCTAATACTGAACTATTTGCTGTTTGTAAAACGCTACTATTTATTATTTAATATATAAAGGAGAACAAGTTGTTTCCCATGTTAGCGTTAATGCCTTCCAGTTCCCCCCGTGCCTGTGTGGGTTTCCCGCAGATACTCTGATTTCCTCCCGTAATAGCAGTCTGGCTTGCTAGCTGCTAATGAACAGTGTTAGCTCATTTATTTCTTTAATCGCAGCCAAACCTGTCAACATGAACCACAATAATTGCTATTAATAATTGTTTGTGAAATATACTGTTAGTCTGAGTGTCTTGTAGTGAATTAGTGCATGAATGTTTATTTTTCTCCTTGGAGCTTGATTACGTTAATAGGAATTCGCGACCATTTTGACATGATGGAAAATAAAGTCTGTGTATTAAATCCTAAAATATCAAAATGCTTCATTAGATGCTTCCCAAGCACATACGTTACATCATGTGGTGTCTCTAAAGTATGTGTGTGTGTGTGTGTGTGTGTGTGTGTGTGTGTGTGTGTGTGTGTGTGTGTGTGTGTATGCAATGCAATGGACTAGTGACTTGTCCAGGGTTGGGTCCCCAGCACCTTGTGCTGCTTCTGAAGTGGCGGCATTAACCACTGTTAACCAACTACCGTGCTGCCCTAGCTAGGAGTAAATCATGAGGAATTAATGTATAGTCTAAATAATGTTATAGATAAACAGTCTATGTATGTTTTGAAGCACAAGAACGTTAAACTGAGCTCTACGCCATTGCCTTATTAAAATATACCATGATCTGAGTTTTCATGGGTTTACAATTAGCAAACATCTCCACATCCTCTCACTATCCCGTAATAGCAGTCTGGCTTGCTAGCTGCTAATGAACAGTGTTAGCTCATTTATTTCTTTAATCGCAGCCAAACCTGTCAACATGAACCACAATAATTGCTATTAATAATTGTTTGTGAAATATACTGTTAGTCTGAGTGTCTTGTAGTGAATTAGTGCATGAATGTTTATTTTCCTCCTTGGAGTCTGAGTACGCTAATAGGAACACGTGACCATTTTGACATGATGGAAAATAAAGTCTGTGTTTTAAAACCTAAAATATCAAAAGGCTTCATTAGAGTGAAGTTCAGAGTTAGGTAAGTCTTAGAGGTACTTCACAGGTATGAGTGTGTGTGTGTGTGTGTGTGTGTGTGAGAGAGAGAGAGAGAGAGAGAGAGAGAGAGAGAGAGAGAGAGGGAGTGATAATTAGGTGAAGATATGCTTTGCTGCCACTGCACAGCACACTTTGTGTCCTCTTAACAGATATTTGTTAGGTTTTAATTTCCAATTATTGGATTTTATTGCTTCTGCAGAATTCTCGGTATGTTTTGTTAAACGGTGAGCACTCAGGTGTGAAGTGTAGCTGTTTATCAGATTTACCATTTATCATTGTTAGCATTATAACAGTGTGTACTTATTCTTTGCTCTGTTGCTCTCTGTAACCAGTCTCGCTGTACAGGGTTTCAGTCTATCAATAGAGCAATAAGGCAAACCTGTCAGAGATCCTAACATCCTACTGCTGATCATGATTTGAGATGATATAGAGTTACAGCAAGGCAGGAAAGGAAGAACAAAGCATATAGGGAAAGGGAAAATACTTAAAGAAACAGAAAAAAACAAAAGAGAAGGAATTAGGGGAGGAAGGAAATCATATAGTAAACAAACAGAGTGAAAGACACTAACAAAAATACAGTGCAAGAAGGAAGCAAACAAACAAACAAAAAGTTCCAAAAGGAAAGGAGGCAGGACAGAAAGAAAGATACAAAAGTATACAAAGACATCTAGAAGAAAACTAAACCCATATGGAAAAATAAAAGAAAAAATGAAATGAAAGGAACAGCAAGAAAAAGAAAGTAATTTACAAACAAAGCGAGATAAAAGCGTCAGAAAAAAATGAAAAGAAAGAAAAAACTAAAACATAAAAAGTGTACAAAAGAATACAACCTACAAATGAAAAAGGAAACCCAAATATGGAAGGAACTGATTCCGAATTTAAAAGAAAAAATAAAATACAGACAGAAGAAATGATGAAAAATATAGAAAGAAAGATTTGTGGAAATTCAAACAGAATTAATGAAAGAAAAAGTTATCAAAGAAAGGAAGAATCAAATGAATACTGGAATAAGCTGACTAGAAGACAACAAGAATAAACAAATAGGGACTGCAGTCAGAATGGTACAAAAGTGAAGACTGTTTATAGCTGTCACGGGGCACCCATGGTCTGCATCATGTGGTGGCAAACCCAGCCCCCGACTCCAAGTAGGACCTGCATCATGGGTGGCCTCTGCTAAGGCGGGAGCCTGGATCTCACTCCTGTCCTCCATGTGCTGGATTGATCTCTCCCCTACACCAGACCTGGTGCTGGCCCCTCCTATGCCCGAGCTCCTTTTCTCGCACCGGATCGTTCTCTTGTGGTAGACCTGGAGATGCAATATAACTGACAGTCCTCATCTTACCAGAGGACACAATTGAACATGGTTAGCTCAGTCTGTAGAGCACTGGTTCTTCATCTGAGATTCCCTATTGTGCTGCATATTCTGTACAACGACCAAGTTTAAATAAAAAAAAATAAAATGTGACATGTGCAAAGGTTTAGAGATTTCCAGATGATACACTAGATTTCAAAATTTAGCTGACTGGACAACATTATCTCCAGAAATAATGTATGTCATAATTAATTTTGTCCCCTGGAGAGATTGTTCTACCTTCCTTTCAATAAAAAACCCAACAATACAAGTCATTTTGACCCTGCTGCTCAAACCATTGTTCTGTTTAGAATGTACAGTGGGGCAAAAAAGTATTTAGTCAGTCACTGATTGTGCAAGTTCTCCTACTTAGAAAGATGAGCGAGGTCTGTAATTTTCATCATAGATACACTTCAACTATGAGAGACAGGATGAGAAAAACAAATACAGGAATCACATTGTAGGATTTTTAAAGAATTTAATTGTAAATCACGGTGGAAAATAAGTATTTGGTCACCCGCAAACAAGCAAGATTTCTGGCTCTCACAGACCTGTAACTTCTTCTTTTAAGAAGCTCTTCTGTCCTCCACTCGTTACCTGTATTAATGGAACCCTGTTTGACCTCGTTTATCTGTATATAAAAAGACACCTGTCCACAGCCTCAAACAGTCAGACTCCAAACTCAATCATGGCCAAGACCAAAGAGCTATCAAAGGACACCAGGAAAGAAAATGTAGACCTGCACCAGGCTGGGAAGAGTGAAATCTACAATAGGCAAAGCATGTTGGTGTGAATAAATCAACTGTGGGAGAAATTGTAAGAAAATGGAAGGCATACAAGACCATTGATAATCTCCCTTGATCTGGGGCCCCACACAAAGGGATCTCATCCTGTGAGGTCAAAATGATCCTGAGAATGGTGAGCAAAAAATCCCCAGAACTACACCAGAGGGGACCTGAGAATCACCTGCAGAGAGCTGGGACCAAAGTAACAAAGGCTACCATCAGTAACACACTACGCCGAGAGGGACTCAGATCCTGCAGTGCCAGGGCGTGCCCCCCCTGCTTAAGCCAGTACATGTCCAGGCCTGTCTGAAGTTTGCCAGAGAACATATGGATGATCCCGAAGAGGATTGGGAGAATATCATGTGGTCAGATAATATCATAGAACTTTTTGGTAAAAACTCAACTTGTCGTTGTTTGGAGGAAGAAGAATGCCGAGTTGCATCAAATCCCAGAACACCATACCTACTGTAAAGCATGAGGGTGAAAACCTCGTGCTTTGGGGCTGTTTTTTTCTGGAAACGGGGACAGGACGACTCCGTGTTAAGGGTAGAATAAACGGGGGCCATGATTTTAACAAAAAACCTCTTTCCATCAGTGAGAGCATTCAAGATGGAACGTGGCTGGGATTCTCTTCCAGCATGACAATGATCCCAAACACACTGCTCGGGCAACGAAGGAGTGACTGCATAAGAAGCATTTCAAGGTCCTGGAGTGGCCTAGCCAGTCTCCAGACCTCAACTCCAAAGAATATGTGTGGAGGAGGGGAGTTGAAAGTCCATGTTGCCCCAAAAACCATCACTGCTCTAGAGGAGATCTGCATGGAGGAATGGGCCAAAATACCCAGCTACAGTGTGTGCCAACCTGGTGAAGACTTACAGGAAACGTTTGACCTTTGTCATTGCCAACAAAGGTTTATGTTACAAAGTATTGAGGTGAATCTTTTGTTATAGACCAAATATTTTTTCTTCCACCATGATTTACAATTAAAGTCCTTTTAAAAAATCTTACAATGTGTTTTTCCCCTGGATGTTTTTTTTTCTCATTTTGTCTCTCATAGTTGAAGTGTACCTATGATGGAAAATTACAGGACCTCTCTCATCTTTCTAAGTAGGAGAACCTGCACAATCAGTGGCTTGACTAAATACTTTTTTGCCCCACTGTAAATGTGTGTGATTACAGGAGGTTATCTGTGTTATATGTTGTATCTGTAATACAGGAAGTTTATAAAGTAGTGTGTTTCTGAGTATATGATGATATATCTTCACCTACTTGTCACTTAGTTTGTAATTGTTTGCTTTTATTGTTAATTTTTTTATTTTTACTATTATTATCTTTTCTGTTATCGTTACTGTTGTAATGCTTTAGCAATATTGTTGTCACTATAGTCATGCCAAAATAAAAAAGCTACTTTTGAATCTTGAATCTAGTGATTAATTGCAAATCTTTATTCCATTTTTATTTACCTTTTTTTTTTGTTTCGTCTCCTTTGGTCAAGACTCCTAAGCATTTAGTTAAAAACAAACGTTCAGTCATTGTCTTACCTGCTTATTTTTTGGACACAGTTGCAGGAATGCCGATGCCCAGCTGGCAGCACAGTGTGCAAGGCAGGAACAACCCAAGACAGGGTGCCAGTAAATCGCAGAGCACATACATTCACACAATCCTACATAAACACTCACAACTAGGGGCATTTTAGAGACACCAATTAACCCATAAGTCTTTGTCAGATTTTATATAAGTCAGATTTTATTTCCAGTGTTATTTTCATTTTATTCAACATGGGCAAATTGTATTTTGACAAAAACCAGAGCATCTCAGAGCAGGCAAAGCCTCGTGCTGTGATGTTTGGCACCCCACTAATGGGGGGCCCAGATTCCAGGTTGGGAGCCATGGGTTTATGCTAAGTGTAATGTACATGTCACATGTGCAGGATGTTGTAAAAGTGTGCAAAGAGTGATTAATCTCTCCTTGTTTGACTCTTCTGTGTAAAAATGATTGTGCTTATTCTATTGTGCTTTCTGAGGGACAGAAGGGAGTACAGGGTGCTGGGAAGGGGCACTGTGGAGTCTGATGAACATTGGGCTGAAAAGATCCCCAGTACTGCTTCCTTGAGCATCTTTGTTGGATAAGCTGGTGGCTAACACTGCTCTTGGCTATCACGCTGTAGTCAGGATGGAGAGAAAGAGTGTTGAATAAGACTGCTGCCATACTCCCTTATGTCACACGGTTAGTCCTGTTTTGACACTGGCCTTGTTGACCAGTCTATTTTAAAGACGTGTGTGGTTACATCAATGGTTCCCAACCTTTTTTCTTGACCAACCTTATGAGTATCTAAGAAAATCTGCAGCCCTCCAAGCCAGCATACACACAGACCAAAAGAGTAAAGTGATTCATTGGCAAATATGAACATAAATTAAAGCTTTTTTGCCCTTTATTTTTTCAAGACAGCTAAAGATTTAACTAAAATCAAACAAAAACATATTAAATATCTTTTAAAGTAATTTTATATACCGATTGTATTTGCAGTGAGTGTGTTATGTTAACTGTATATAACGTGCAAATGATTGTATTTTGACAAACCCAGAGCACCTTAGACAAAGGCTTAGTCCTCTTTTGGCACTGGGCTTATCAATTTTAAAGATGTGTGTGGTTACGTCAGTGGTTCCCAACCATTTTTGTTGGAGCATTCTTGGAGTATTGTGTGTGTATAATACCCATATAGGTCTATATAAATGCATGTACGTGTATATCATGTGTATAATATGTAATGTATAAAGGCATCTGTGTGAGATTAGGTTGTATGTAAAATAGTTTGTGTGTGTTTGTGTGTGTGTGTGTGTGTGTGTGTGTACGTATATTATGTGTAGGATTTAATCTGATGAAGTGAGTTGGACTTGATCATGAGTAAGACAACAGTGAATGGTGAAGTAAAACTCCTGTGATCGCAGTAACACATGCCTGCGGGTTCAAATGTGTTTGTATTTGTGTGTGTGTGTGTGTGTGTGTGCATGCGTGAGTGCATGTAGCCACTCTGATGTGGGTCATTACCCCTCTCTCCCCTGGGGAAAGCAGTGAGAGGCGGAGGGAAGAGTGGAAGGATGAGGGAGTTTGTGGGGGGCAGGGGGATCTCAGGGGAGAAGAATCCAATAAATCAGCCCGCTGTCTCTGTGCTGACATGAGACTCGTCTGTAAAGTGTGTGTGTGTGTGTGTCAATGTGTGTGTCAGTGTGTGGTGGGGGAGTGGGTGCAGGGATGGGAGAGAGAGAGAGAGAGAGAGAGAGAGAGTATCAGTCAGTGGAGACTTATGTCTGGATACTGACAAAAAGACTTTGTTTTGTTGAGTTATAGATTTGCATGTGCTTTTCACTTATGATTTTCGGCACCACCATAGTGTATCATGGCTTACGTGTCAAGTCAGGTCTCGTTCCAAAACGGAATTAAATTTGTTTGAAGACTCTTCAGTCATGAAAACCTTACAATTGATTTTGGCATTGAAAATAAGGCGAACCACTTCAGTGTGATGGCACACATTCAAAAACAAGAGATCACATACAGAGACATTTTTGTTTCACAAGGTCTAAACTATGTAAATGCCTACAAAAGTTTGGACTCCAGCAGTTAACTTGTGTTTTACTTGTTTCCTAACAGAAAAGACTTCAACAGGCACTCGAGTAGTGCTGTGGTGACAGCTAACAAAAGAAAACGGAAACCCCCAAAACAGGGAAAGAAAGAAGTCAGAATCAAAAGGAAATGCAATATAGAACAATCACAACCAATCCGAGAGACAAACAAAAAAAGTAAAACAATGTACAAATGAACAAAATGAAAACAGAAAACCAATAGATAATAAAGTAATTTACAGAAAGAAAGATTTTTCGAAATTACAAGTTAATGAATGGAAGAAGGAATAAAGGAATAGTCAAACATGCTGACTAGAAAACAATTGGAAAAAACAAGCAGAACCTCCAAAAGTGAAGACTGTATATATCTTTGATATCCCTGACCCCCTCATGGGCTCTGTAACATGGATGGTCCTTGGCAAGCTGGGACCATGGAACTTGCTCCTTCTGTCCTCCATGTGCCAGAAATGTGGTCCCTTTTCTGACCTCCGGGCAGATGTGCCCAGGTTTGAGTCGTCACACAGGAGGGATTTGCTATGCCTGAGGGAGGCGGGGTTGGATGGGTTAAATCATCTCCTGGTGCTGCGACCTCTGTCCAGTCCTGATTTGAACTGGTGTCCCTGCTTGATACAAGCTGTACAGGAATTAGACTGACATGCGTACATTTTAATGCACTAGATATTAACACTTTGGTGAGAACAAAAGATGCATATTATCTAGCAGTGTCACAGAACCTAACTGACTTGTTAAAGGTTCACTAATCTGTAGAAAACTGTGTCATATTGAAGTTTGTTGTTCCATGAACAGGCTGTGATAAGGTCCTTACATGCAGAAAATAAACAGAACATGGCATTTAATTAGCACATTTTTCCACGACTATACAACAGTTTAAAGGTACTCCTTGTAGATTCTCTAAATCACCTTTAGTACTGTGAAATGCAGTCTAGATACAGCTAAATGAAAATATAGCATAGAGCTAAAAATAAAAATGAATTTAGACTCACTTTACAATACAGAAGCTAATCCTCCAGGTATATTGTCGTCTTAAAGGTACACACTGGTCTATATTTCTATGTTTATATACTGTACTGTGCAAAAGTCTTAGGCCACCATTACATATAGCATTGTTTTACAATGGTAAAATACCAATATATAATTATTTCTCGGTAACTTTGTTAGAATACAACCAGTATTTAGAGTGACCTCCCCTGACACTTGAGCAACAGCAGCATCTGGCAGCTTCACTGGGATGCCATGTTGAATCCAAAGAATGGTCTTATTCGAAGGGTAGCAGCCAAGATCAGTGGCAAAGAGTATTATGGTGTGTTGATTCCAAGTCTTAAATTTTTCTATCGTCGACAATATGTTAAATTATGCCATTGTTAAAACAACTGATCTAATGCTGGCCTAAGACTTTTGCATAGTAGTTTCTGTACCTATACCTACACTTAAAAGTCCAGACCCAGCCTTAATGGTGCCCCTCAAATAGCAAGCCTGTCTCTCATGAAGGATATAGTTCAGCACCGTACCTTTTCCAGTGTATGCTGAGTATCCAGATACAGTGCTTCATCAGCACTGAACAACCATTAACCTCACTAAAAGTGGAAAGAGCGTGGCTCTGCCATATAAAAATCATTAGCCACTTCTGTCAAAGTACTGTACAGGTTCATTTATGTTATCAAAGGTACAAGTGTTGCAAATGTACCCTTGAAGGTACACAGTGGTCCTTAATGTCCTATTATGTAGCTAAAATTAGATTTAAAAGGTAAACCACATGCTTTTTATCAAGGTTAGCTAGAGTCCGGTATAATTTAACCAACCTGGCAACCTGAACGCTCATGCCAACTGGATAGAGAGCAATATTTTCAGACAAAACATGACCCCATCCGGTCTGGCCCATTAAGAGCCCAAGCAAGGCACATGACAAGCTGACATTGTTCCTCAGTATTAATTCACTGTCGTGAAAAGAAACAGTCAGCAGCTCTGAATTTGGAGGCACTCACTGGGCTACAGTCTTACCTCATTGGTAGGGTGTCATGCATGTTGAAAACACTGAGGAGGTGGATATGGCAAATTGGAACAAGAGTGGAAAGGAAACATTACATCTTCTAACTAAAGACATGATATTATTGTTAGGGTACCACCACAGTGAAAGTGTTTGTACCCTGAAAAGTACATTTTAATATTTTGATACCCCATTGTCTCGTAAGGGCGATGGACAATCAAGCACCCAACATTTGCAAAAGACTGTTACTACCAGTGGCAAGATTCTAGAGCATTAGAAGCCTATTTGAAGAATGTTCTCCATTCACTTCCATCCATTTTGGGATATTTTCATGAAAGAATTTCTGAACCATATTTGTTGTTTATTGTCTCATTTCCTCTTCTGGAGCTATTGAACTTTCTGTCATTTGATCCACAAGCCTGACAGCCACTTCATAGTATTTAGTGTTGTAGTCAAAACTGCTAGAGCCAAGTTCGAGTCAAGACCAAGACCAGGACACATCAAGTCCGAGTCAAGACCAAGACTGGTAGTGACCAAGACCAAGGAGAGATTGTTTTCATCATACATGGGATAAAATGGCTAAAAATGTATTTGTTTGTAATTCACTTTACATTCATTATACATTATATACTTAGAATTATGAATAAATATTATATTTCATCATAGATTTTGTAAAATATGACATAAAAATGTATATAACTTTTTTTTCTCTGTTAGCCAATCAGAGTGCACATTTTATTTAGGCACGTAGAGAGACTGATTTATTCTGTTTGAATGGATTGTTGATATTAAATAGAGATAGAAAAAAGTTCCGTTTATAATTAATGTTACCTCAGACAGACTCACTGGACTTGACTGGTCTTGACAACATTTTCCGAGTCCATCTTACCCCAAGACCAAGACCAGTCTAAGTGAGTTTGAGACCGGACTTGAGTACTACAATACCAATACTTTTAAAATAAGCATTCTTCATCAAGTCTGAGTGGTTTCAAGACCATGCCTTGAGGACACTCATTATAGGATGGCACGGTGGCTAGTGGCTAGCAGTGCCACCACACTGCTCGAGAGGTCCCCAGTTTGATTCTCGGTCAGGACTCTAGCCGTGTCATGAACAATCAACACTCTTTCAGAAGCACAGATTAGATCAGAACCTTTGATATGCTACATCAGTAGGGTGGTTTGGTGGGTAGCACTGTCGCCTCAGAGCAAGAAGGTCTTGGGTTTGATCCCAGATGGAGTAGCCTGGATTCTTTCTGTGTGGAGTCTGCATGGTTTAGTCCGGGTTCTCCAGTTTCCTCCTACAGTCCAAAGGACATGCATTAGGTGCTAAATTGCCCAGAGTGTGTGTGTGTGCCCTACAATGGATTTTATGGCTGTTTTTACACTGTTTCGAACTGTTGAATGTAAGGAAATACGTGTCTGGGAAACAAAAGTTAGTTTCAGCCAGTCAGCCAAGATCACGTGTGAATTAATTTGTTTTGTGATTGGCGAAATTGGTGCCGCTGGCCCGTATGGCCAATCAACTTGCCTGACTTTTTTCCTGGCCCCGAGCCATTGCTTGTGTCGAACCATGGGGTCCAATTAATGCCCTCTTGGATGGCTTTAGAGAATGTATAGGCGACTGTCGGATTCACTGTTGAGCTACACGGGGGTCCTTAATTCTTTGGCAGTATGTGAACCATTTGCAAACGATATCTTGAGGCACGTCTGTTTTGGCCGTCTAAAAACCACAGCGATTCAATATGACAATAACAGAGTGTAGACAGTCGCTTTTTACCATTTCGTACACACACCACATGCAAACACAGATGCTGTGGTCAATGCCATGATTGTCTAACACACCGCAGGATTGCTCTGCAATACGCTGCCAAGCTCAGTTCTATTTCTGGTAGAAGCTAGAAGAAACGACTGGCTCATGGCATTAAAATTCATAGGGGAAAAGAACGGCAATAATTTCCAGCTCCTCCCCTTCCTGTAGCCTCTTTATTTCTTTTAGCCATATCCCTA
This sequence comes from Ancistrus triradiatus, assembly GCA_025084515.1. Lineage (NCBI taxonomy): Eukaryota > Metazoa > Chordata > Actinopteri > Siluriformes > Loricariidae > Ancistrus > Ancistrus triradiatus. The sequence continues at coordinate 578,359 of JAJAGP010000138.1, forward strand.
TTTCCTTCACACTGCTCTTTTTTTCTGTAGCACCTTGGGCAGGTTGTGATTTCTACAGTGAGAAAATGACTTTTTTTTCAACCTACCTTCAATTATGGACCCAGCTAAAGGGCTTGTGTCCTTGGCATACCAATAAAAGCTGTCAGGACGTTTTCCTACACGGCCAGGATACATAGCCCAATGATGCTTGAAAATAGCAGATAGCGTTGTAGATAGGCTGATCGACTTTCTTATGCGCTTTCAAGGTCACTAGAGAACATGTCATGAAAAATATGCAGCTTATACAGTGCAACATAATAAATGTGTTTCTTAAGATTATAGTCCAGTAAATACATAAAATGGTACACTGTGCATACTATTGTTTTTAAATAACACCATTGTAATTAGTACTGCTACTTTAACACTGATCAGCAACTGGACTGACACCCCATTCAGGGTGTCTAGTATACACTACGGACCCAACACGACCACATGGTGGCGCAGTACAAAGAGAACCAGTGCTGCACAGCTCCAGATTCCTGGGAACCATGACTTAGGCATCACCTATGGTTCCTGGCTGGCATGTCCCTTTGGGTTTTATCTCACCTCTCAAAACCTACCGTGCCAGTCTTTGGCCCCTGGGTGCGTATAAATGCAGGTAAGCATGTGATGCCCTCTGATGGGTGTATTCCCACCTTGGGCACAGAAGGTGGTTTCCAGACTCACACTGACCCTGATCTTGATGAAACAGTTGTGCAGTACGACTCTAGGAACACAGGTACAAAGTAATGAATTACAGTAATATAATTACTTTTTCCTGTAACCAAGTAACACATTACTGTTAAAATTCTTGGAATCACATTACAGTTACTGAGGAATAAATAAAGGTTACCTGCTATACTCATGTTTCTAAGCGAAAAGGTAAGCAAAGATTAAATTATTTACAACAAACTCTCTCTACATATTAGCTGTTCAGTACCTGTTTACATTTTGTATTGGAAACATTTCGAAGCTTTGAAATAATTCAACCAATCGTTTTGAAAAATGACTCAGTGTTTCACAGAGTTCAAAACCACATGTCTTAGCGCCATCTGCTGGCCAGGTTTGTGCAACTGCCTCGGAAAACCTGAAACCCTCCATACAAACAAGGCTTTGAATTTGAATATGAATGTTGTTTTTCTCTTAATACAGGTACTCCCTGATTTATGATGGGGATACGTTCTGACAAATCCATCATAAGTTGAATTTACCGTACAATAGTTTAATATTTAATATTTCAATTTGCTGTATATATTATAATGTACCCTACCTTAAACATGCTTAAAACAATAACATTAAACTACACTTGGGCACAATCATTAACACAAAAATTATTTTATGACAAAGTATTGAATATCTCATGAAATTTATTGATTCATGTATTGAAAGTGAAAACCAAAAATGATTATTGTGTCGACCATGGCTTTTCCTCACTACATTTCCCAGTACTCATCACTTACGCCATGTGACTCCCTACGTCACGCATTGCTGATTTCCTCATTAAGGAAAAAATAGAAAGTCTATATTTAGAATGCAGTTTCTTCTAAATGTTTATTTATGTGTGATATCGGATTCCCATTGTAAAGTTGAAATACTTTTAAGTAGGGCCACTGGTTTCTAATGACTGTGTGTAGTTTGCCATGTTCTCTTCACATCCATGTTGGTCCTACCCACAAAAACATGCAAGTACATAAATTGCATCTAGTGTCGGGGTAAAAGCTCTAGACTACGAGACAACTAAAATGTTGTTCATATCCTGGATTTAGCTCCCTCTGTTGGGTGCTTGAGAAAGGCCCTAAACCCTCAACTTCCATCTCAATCATAAGTCACCTTTGCAACTGTCACCAGCAGTAGCAAGCTAATTAGTTCATTTCCTTCCTTGGGTGCTCAAGTGACCAATCCAAAGTGATGACTCAGTTTTGAGTCCTGATGGTACCATCCAGCCAGCTCAGACATTGGCAAGCATGATTGCCAGCGCCTGGGAGAGGAGGCCTCTTTGGAGATCACCGCCTGGTGCTGTAACAGTGACCCTGCCAGGTCTGGAGTGGACCGGCCTGAGTCTATGTCCTGTTCTCCTGGGTAGGTTGTGGATTCCGTGTCACTGTGACCAGATTGGTTTTAATACATAAAACGTCCATTGCAATTCTGAATACTTGCTGCATTTTAAAAAAGGAGAAGATCACTGAGACGTCATGTGGTTACATTTGATGTATTTGCTCATTGTGTGCTGAAAACACCAACATGAACTGGGTAGCCTAGCGGGTAAGGTACTGGACTCTGTACCAGAAGGTCCAGGGTTCAAATCCAACCTCTGCCAACCTGCCACTCTTGGCTCCTTGAGCAAGACCCTTAACCCACAATTGCTTGGATTGTAAGACTGTACCAATTGTAAGTCGCTCTGGATAAGGGCGTCTGCTAAATGCTGTAAATGTAAACACGGGAAACCTTGTAAAAAGAAAATGAAGTTGTCTATGATAATTAGATGACCAATACTCATTATGAATAGTGCATGTGTTGTTAGATTGAGTGTTGACGAAATACAGAAAAAGCACTTTAACTTTTAAGAGTGACAACAAGCAACTGGCACCCTGGCAAGATTGAACCCTTGTCACACACCTTCTCTGCTCAGAGGCAACACGGTGCCGCGAAAGGGTTAAAGTTTCTCCTCAGCCGTTTGTGCGTCTGATTGACGTATCGGGACCTGTAGTAACGACGTTGCCCAATCCGAGATCACTCGGTTCACCCCCACGTGGGGCCTCTGAGAGGTGATTGGCTGCATGTTGTGGGGCTGATTATGGCTCGGTCAAACCCCACGTGGAGATTTCATTCAATCACTGAACAATTCTATTGCTGCACATTTTCGGTGCGTGTTGTGGAGAAAATAATATTAAAATCCAAACTGGGGATGTGTGTAACCTGCAGTGCGGTGCACGTGCAAACGAGAAAGGTCGAGAAGAAAAAAACCCGCAAAACAAAACGTTTTAATTTTGATAATAGACATGTTTATAAAACATCGCTTGCTTTTTAATCTCACGTTGCACTGAGTGTCCGGTCTGCGCGTTTTATTGATATTAGATAGAGCAGGAGAGGGTCATTTAGATAGGCAGATTTGCGCCCTCCCTCTCTCACGCGCCGCGGGAGGGATTTGTGCGTGTTTCCCACAAGAAAAGAAGAGTTCTCAAATGTCCCATTGAAAAGGCAGTGGAGGTTCAGCACAGGCAGGAGGAAGAAAGAAAGAGAGCAGAAGGAGGGACGGAGCGGGACAGTGGGCGAGACAAAAGAGGCTGCGGCTGTATCGGGTCCTCATCTGATCCACTACTAGCTAGCCATCGTGTGTTTTTTGTTTACTAGTTGATTTCGAGCAGCACACATAAGATCCGATCGGGGTGGAGATCACCGGCGAGCCAGCGCCTGCCCGCTTTGTGTCGAAGTGCGAGACTTGGCGCATCTTTGCAGAGACGCGTTGCTGAACGGTGCGTCTTTTCCCTGCAGAACAAAGGGAGCCGGAGTAAGGAAATGAACCCGGCTTCAGTCCACCACTGAAACGAGGCCAAATGTACTACTTCTGAGCTTCACCGTCGACTCTACGCTGCAACAAAAAGCACTGGAAGAGCGCTCCACCACAGCACCATGTTTCCTCAGAACCGACCACCGGTAAGTTCCTGGACTTCACCAAAACGCATGGCTCTGTGTTGTAGTCTATTTACAAACCACCGGTGCACACCTATTGTCTCGATGCTGTGTTAATCATCTAAACATCCCCCACGACTTGGAAACTAGCCCAAGAGACAAAGGACCAAAACAGGCCTTGGGGGGTTTAAAGAAAGCACCTCTCTTGGTTCACCAATTAACTTTTGGGTAAGTAGTTCGTTTTGGACCAGCACAGGACTAGAAACAACGTGTAGGTTCATGATTTCGTTCAGAGTCTTAACGTTTTCTCAATACAACCTTATAAAAGGGGTCCAGTTTAGCACTTAAGGTTTTTGAGTTCATAGACAAATCAAGTAGGACATCTCTATATTAGATACACTGTAAAACATGGCTTTAGTTACCATAATGTTAAGGCTAGCTCCCAAATGCATTCGTTGCTTTGTCCTTCTGGAGGAACCACTGCATGATCCAAGAGTACTGTGAAGGTTTAAGATTGAAACGTCTTCAAGTATCACCACATGATGAAGGAACTGTAGGCTGTAGGTTCCAGACAGAATCAAATATAGGCAGCTAATTGTTGATTGTCTGCAAGAAATTGAGGGTCCCATTGTAAAGTGTAGAAACCTTTGGCGAGCCCTCTAAATGTTAATAGTTCTACCTGGTACTGTTGACCCTTTTTATGTGTGTGTTTTTTGAGATGCCTTCTGGTATCACCCAAGGATGGTCCCTATAGCATCCTGGAGTGTTCAGTGGTTCGACCCAGTGGTGGAACCATTATAGTCTGTGTGTATAGCCTTACAACAAAGGATGATATGAAGAACCTTTATGATGTGTACCGTGAAACTCATTTTCACAACACACAATATGACAATCAAAGAAAGGTTCCATCTTGTACCCCTTAACCTTTCATTGGTTTGTCCACATGGAGAATCCCTACAGTAGAGATTCCAGAAAGACCCTTTTCAAAAATGCTTCTGAGTTAGCTACCACCAATAACGCTTGACTGTCACCAAGAATCATAGGATTTTGAGAAACAGTTTGAAAGTGCAGATCCCTTTGGAGCAGGAATGAGTTATTTTTATGATGATAGTTTTATCTAGTACCCTTGAAGGTTGAGTTTATTGTAGTGTATTGTAATATTCCAAGGATGGTCCCTCTAGCATCTTGAAGTGTTCTTTGGTTTGACCCAAGTGGGGCCATTATAGTTTCCATTTAAAGCCTTACAACAAAGGGTACTATGAAGAACCTTTTATGATATGAGATGCAGGTCCTGCAATATTGTGATACTTGGCGACATTTTTACAACACACAATATGACCATATATGAATGGTTCCATCTTGAACCCTTAATGCTTGTCCATATGGAGAATTCCTACAATAGATTTCAGAAATACCTCTTTCAGAAATGCTTTCAAGTCAGCCAGTGCCTTACTGATTGTCACCAAGAGACATTTAGGATTTTGAGAAGCTGAGCAGGAACGAGTTCTATAAATGGTAAGTTTTACCTTGTACCATTGAAGGTCGAGTTTATTGTTGGTACAGTTTATCATGATATTCTAAGGATGTTCCCTCTAGTATCCTGAGATGTTCTTTGGTTTGATCCAATGGTGGAACCATTAGAGGCCATACCTAGAACCCTATAGCATAGACATATAGATCGTGCAATATTGTGATGCTCAGCCTTTTTCACAGTATGACTTTAGAAGAAAGGCTCCATCTTCTACCTTAAATGTTTCTTTGGTTTTTCCACAAGGAGTTCTGTGTGTTAGTGTGTATTGAGGCGATGCACTCTCATATCATCACTCTCCTTCTATTACCCTATGGATGACTTTTTAAAGGCTTTTGTAGAACTCTGTGACAGAGAACTCTATGATGAACTTTGCGTTTATACTTTTCAGACGTTTCTTGAGTAGAAATTGTTGTACCTTGTAGTGTTAAGCTGCATCTGGGAAGACCCTGTTAAGAACTGTTTCCCATTCACCTACAGTTTCTTTAAACAGCTCCGTTTTGGCATGTCAGCAAAATTCATTTTGAAAAACCATTTATAAAGTGTGAAACCCTTTGGTGCAGCATGTTTTGTGAGCACAGGATGTAACAGCATTGTTCCTGGGATTTAACCAACAACGGTGAAGAACTATGAATTAAACGTCTGGTTTATGAGATTGGAATATTGATATAATGACGGTATGTCATGAATTGCATTTCTTGCCAAAATTAACATCCATGTATCAAGAAACGCTCCAATTTTTATAATGGAGCAAGACGGCTCAGTATCCAGAGCATTTCTCTGATCTGTAACACAAATTTACGTGACTTACAGCTCTGATAAGTCAGTTTGTATGGAATGTTACATAATTAAACAGAAAAATGGTAAGGCTTTTAAGTTGTGTGGGATCAATAAAATGGGCCTTTGTTACATGTACCATGGACAGCTGTGTTATTACAAGCTGTATGTCACCAAACGTGTCAAAATCATATACTGCTAACATTAATGATCATGAAGTAGATAAACAACTGATTTTTCAAACATCGTGTTGTCTTAAACACACTCCATATCCACAGGATGATGGTACACACTTCAGGCAAAAAAATTTAAGTTTGCTGAAAACTGTCATAGTTGTGTAAAGGAATATTTTGTTTATTTGTGGTTAGGACACGATGTATGAGGTTTTCCTGTTGTATGTTTTTTTTACAGGTTTAAGCTTGAGCTCCACCACTCTAGGAAATGGACAGGTGCAGAGGCTTTGTTATTGTTTATCTCAATGAAATGATCTACCTCTTCCAGAGGGCTCTATACTTAAAAATAGTCAAACTTGGTTGTGTTAAACCTCCATCCATCCGTGCAGTGAGTAACAATGAAGTTATAAAATTACTGACGGTCTACACTTTACCAAAACCCACGTCTGTATTGCACTGTAGTCTGTTTACACAATGGGTACACACCTATTGTATCGAGGCTGTGTCAAACATCCTCCTGCGTTATAAAACCAACCAAATGATCAAAACCTTGGACTTCATGAAACAAGCCAAGACCCTTTGGTTACATCGATTGTTACGTTTGTTCTGAAATTGTTTTATGGTTTTGGCGGTAGGGTTTATTTGTTTATCTCTATGCAGGAAACAACTTGAAAAGAACTCTTTTAGATATGGTAGAGGATCCATAAATTGTGGTGGTCGGTTAAATTTTTTTGGATTTTAAGCTGCCAAGTATGGTTTGGCAGAAGAAAATGCGTCTTTCAGAGGATTATTCAAATTGAAATAAGGTTCCATCTTGCACTCTAAACTGCTCTGTACACAGGCCCTTATCTAGAGCGACTTACAATGGATACAGTGTTACAATCCAAGCAATTGTGGATTGTAAGATTGTTTCAGTCAGGCTCGGGCTGTTAACCCAACAGTGGCAGCTTGACAGGGGTGTGATTTGAACCCTGGACCTTCTGGTCCATAGTCCAGTATCGTAACCACTAGGCTAGCACAGTTCTCCACGTTTGTCCAAGGAACTCTCTTACAACACACAATTCTGTAGAGTAGCTAAGATGTATCTTTATAGTGCTTACATCTAGAAATTGTTATACCTGGATATGTTGACCATCCAGAGCCACTGATGAACCAGATTGCGGATATCGTTGCAGAAACACGTCCTTGATGGGCTGCCAGCAAATTGAAGGGACTGTCTGGTAGGCACTGCTGGTACTCTGGTGCAGATTAAATTTTATTTTATTGAAATATCTTCCGAGGGCAGTTTTACGTGTTTTCGTGAGGCGACCAATGAGAACGTGGAGGGAGCGTGGTTATAACATCTTCGAATGCGAAGTAAAATCACTCATTGCTTCTAAAGTGAGCAGCAACCTGAGCTTGATGTTACAGCTGCATTTACCTCTTTGTTTGGGTAGCACTGTCACCTCAAAGCAAGAAGATCTTGGGTTCAATCCCAGGTGGAGCAGCCTGGGTCCTTTGTGTGGAGTCTGCGTGTCCTCCCGGTGTCCGTGTGGGTTTACTCCGGGTACTCCGGTTTCCTTCCACAGTCCAAAGACATGCGGTAGGTTAATTGATTACACTAAATTGACCCGGCCTGAGTGCATGTCTGACTAGTCTCGAGGTAACCTTGTGTGTGTGTTGCTAGGGCTGTTGATGCTGACAGTGATGTTAAATAAACAAACATTTGAGGAATAGCTGAGCTACTCGCTTTCAACGCTGAGGCAAGTTCTGGTAATCCCCTCCATGCCTCCATGTTCTGAGTGGTCGTCTCACAGAACCAGTCATGTGTAATACTGTCACCAGAAGATGTTTCAATAAATAAGACTCCAGTGAGCCTGTGTGGTGGTAGGGTAGCAAACTGCCTCTGTGCCAGTGTATTTATGATGGTATTTAATTTGGCTTCCATTGGTGTTTGTTAGAAACACGCAAGTAAAAGATAAGCTCAGAGAGAAAGTATTTGATGAATAAAAAAGAAAGCAAGCTAAACGTTTAGTTTAAAAAATGGTTACGTGAACAAAAAAGGTTATAGAAGCACTACCTCAGCAAGATATGATTAGTTTTAGAGCACTGTTGGCTGTAAGATCTAATACATTTCATTGTTACATTCGGATGTTTACAAAGCGATCTGGCCATAGATTTTCCATAAAACTGTTGTTTGTTGTGATGATGTGTACCCAAGTGGGAAACCAACATTGGGACACGCCCAAACAGGTATCGGAAGTCTCCCTGAGAGTGACTCTTGCTAACCCACCTTACCTCAGTCATGCTAACTATCTACCACACCGGTTCCCCAGCATTCATTTCTGAACGGATGCTCCTTCAGTGACTTCTTAAGAAGCAATTTTGCATGAGTCTTAACTCTGTGTACTGTTTCTGCAAGCACTGCAGAGAGATTAGGTAGGATAGTGACCCCTAATAGTAGGGGTGGGTGATATGGTAAAAGTTTCACAATATTTAAAGAAATTTTCATGATACATTTTCACGATGCATGTGGCCGAAAGGCATCAGTAGCGACAGATTCTTAAAAACTACTATTCAAATAATATCCCATACTTAGTAAAGGGATTTATATTGAAATTGTGCTGCACTTCATGTAATTAAACAGGACTAATTACTCTCATGGAGTTGGTCACCGATGTCATCGGTATGCTCAGAAATGCATATTGTCTATCACAATAACAATATTGCCCAGCTTTACTATCCAGTGATAGGACTGAGCAAGCTTCATAATGACGACTGGTCCTGGTGATATTGCTTTTCCGTGCCGGTTACATGCAACGGTGACAATGGTGAGACATCTTTAGTTACAAAGCAGCTCAAGATTAGTAACCCCTATTTGAAGAACTAGTTTTTTAGCAATTGAATCGCCCTATTAATTGCTTTGGTGTGATCATTAAATGGTGTAAAAGATGACAGCGATTTATGCCTACCCGTCAAAATGCGTTCTTGAATATATGTGGCAGGGCAGGTTCAGAGAAACGTTTTGTGGTTCCCAAAAGGACGTTGTAATGGGTGGTTCATTAACCCTTCGTGTTTGTTGTGCAAATAATTTCTCACCAAGAATTTTGACTTAATGTGGGAATAGAAATGGTAGCATGCACCGAATGTTTGAAAGAACGTTTTCCTTTAGCTACACTAAAGGTACCTTTTAGTTAAGTGTGGATAATTTCATTCAAACCTGTAGTTCATATAAACTGTCTGCATATAAATACAGCATCTTAAATCTCCTTAAAAGAGCATTAAGGAAGCATAAAAGTTCTGGCAGTCACAACGGGCAAAATTTCTATTTATAAATGTCATTTATTCAACTCCTCTCTACTGCAGCCCTGCACGAGGGTTGCTTTAAACCTTAAACACACCTTGCACCATACTGTACCTCCCAAAGATGTTGTCAGGCCAGTTCACATGTAGCTGATTGTGATTATCCTTTGAGTTATAGATCAATTCTCCTCGTTAAGTTATATATGAGCTCTCAGAGGGAAAGCAGCTGGTAGATGGAGGAAGTGAGCAGTTTCCCTCGGCTTTTTCATAATTAGATGTTGCTCCTTAGGCTAATCAAGGGTCTACTTAAGCTGCCCTAGTTATACCTTCCAGTGTTTCTCTGGAGAACACACCTCTGATTGAGAACATTCATTCTGCTTGAAGTTTTCACTTCTCTAAATGCTTGTAGTCTATAGACGTTTAAGCTCTTTCTATAATGCCATGTGGAGCTGGTTGTCCTGGTTGAAATACAGCTAGAATTTGGTTGGTGTTGTTGGTAAGTTGACCATGCTACATTTTATAGGTTCATCACTGTCAGGCATAAAGTTTTTGAAGAATGCGACTAGGTATTACTTTTCTGTTGCTAGCACTAGCTAGTTTTAATTACTTAGCCTGCTAAAAACCGCATATATTGTGTTTTGGATGCTGGTATGCAGGTCAAAAAGCAAGACAGTGTGAGGTCCACGTTGGATTATTCTGGTTGATGCTGGTCAGGTGCTGGTTTAGCTGTTGAACTTGTGCAGTCTCAGTATTTGATTTGAATTAATGTTGTGCTGCAACTGTCAGTCCCTTAAAAGGTTATTTTATTCGTAAATGGCGTATTAGAAGTAATGTTTTGAGTAATTTACAGTTTTACAGGTAAGTCGGCATTACGCTCTGTGAAACAGGATGTTAAAAAAAATGAACGTTGATCGGACATAGCAGTTTAGATACTTTGCACGGTGTTTTATTTTAAACCATAGCATTAATTAAAACAACACAGTGCGGAAACATTTAGTACTGTACAATACAGAAATTGTCATTTTTGTATTAGAGATGCACTGATTGCAATTTTCTACGATGGGTTGGCACCCTGTCGAAGGTTGTTCCTGCCTTGCTCCCTGTGCCGCCGGCTAACCGCCTTCTCTCCCTCGGCCATGTAAAGGATTAAGCGGATAAGATGGTGAATGAAGAATAATTTTCTTGGCCAATTCAGATTTATTTAAACATGTGATTTACCCATTTCTGTTTTGTCAATTCTAATTTTCTTTCCGTCTGAAATTACAGCGTACAGAAACATTTTTGTTCAGCTTTTCTCTTCACTGCTAAAGAAAGATAACAGGAGCTGCTGGCTTGTGCCTGGCTCTGCGCTCTCGTAGGCTTTAACCTCTTTGTCTTTGTTAGCTTTATCAAATTCCACATATTCAGTGGAGTGATGCTGTTTTGAACATCTTTGTTTGTTTTACTGAACGTTTTCAGAGCTGTTGCTCCACGGCTTGCTTTCACCATGCACAGGAAACGGCACTCGCTGTTTGGTAGGATGTAGCCTAATTCCGTGCTGTAGACATGGCTGTGTCCGAAATAGATCCCTACTCCCTCATTAGTATCCCTACTACTTCATTAGTAGCCCTACTCCCTCATTAGTATTGCATTATATAGGCCTAAGGAGAGACTAAATAGCACTGAAAACACAAACTCTGACACTTCCTACTCATAAACATTGCATTCGGTTTCATAAACAAACCCACATGCGGCTGAAATATCTGTACACACAACTGAATTCTGAATTAAAGAAACTAAAAGCGCAGTGCTGTATTTTGTTGCTGTGCCACTTTCACCATTGTGTGCTGTATAAGTTAAATGTGACCGGAACAGAATTGGTTATATGGGACTGATCGGCTGATCACAAGTTATGGTCAAAAAAAACTGGCAACTCCAGTCACCTCTACTTTGTAAATTTTCTAAAACTTGTAACAGTAACTGATAAAAACGAAAGGAACGTTACCATGTTCTGCTCAGCCTTCAAGACTGCAGTTCTCTTTTCTGTCAGCAGGTGTCATGAGGGTTTGCTCACAATAGTTTTCTGCCATTCAGATGGGAGATGTGTTTTTATATATATATATATATATATATGTTTGTGTGTGTGTGTGTGTGTATATGTATGTATGTATGTATGTATGTATGTATGTATGTATGTGTATATATATATATATATATATATATATATATATATATATATATATATATATATATATATATATATATATAAACTAAAATATTTCTGCTGATGCACATTTTGAGAGTTCGGTATGATGCTATGCTCAGTGTTTTGGTTGGTTAGGCATACACAGTTGTGGTGAAACGGTTTTAAGCTCTATTATGGTGACAATAGGGATCACTTTCTCTCATAGACTTTGACCCTGTTTACACCTAGGTGGATTGTATATGAATAAGGGTAGGGATAAGCCACTTACATTTGTGTGTTTAAATGCACCCTAGATGCAGTTCAATCCGACTGCTCAGATCAATTTACAACTTTTTTGAGACGCACTGTAGGCACGTGTTAAATATAACGCACCTGACTGCCAAAACCCCACCCAATACTATACAACATAGCAATCCCTGTATGGAAGGTCAAATAATCATGCCGCACTTGCAGAGCTGATCAAATCATGAAACTTTTTCAATTTTAATGAGCAAATTTGCACAGAAGCCGTAGTAGCGCTTGCTGTATCTGCACTCGGCGTCACCACTGTATAAAACATTAACAGCCATTTTCATCTAGACACTCATTCCCGAAGTTGACACCTTCCTCTTGGCTTACGGAAAGTAAAGCGATCTTGTAAAATTGTGACCTTTTATGCAGCCGCTGTCTTTTGCAAATAAAGACTCTAAACAGCACGGGGTGGTGGCTCACTGCTATGAGGTGATTTACTAGCGATACAGAAACCGGATTTCTAAGTGATGGATTGGAGATGAATTTGATTTGCAGTATAAATGCAGGTGGTTAAAATCTTATCAGGATTCAATGCAAGTGTAAATGGGCTCTTAAATTCCCTATAGACTCATCTAACACAAGAGCATTTTCTGAAATGCCAAGCAGGGTCTGGCAGCCTATGCTATATTTATGTAATAATTTTAGCGGTAATGTATTATTTTGGGAGCCACAGGAAACCTCAAAATAGCAGCACGTCACATGATACAATTAGCATGCCAGCATTCTCACCACAGTGAGACGTTTGCGTCTCGGGTCATTAGCTCAAAGAATTGAGATGTTGAGAGCATTGTGAAGGAAAAGGCCAGTGAGAAGACTAATGCTAACTACTTTCTCCAGTTCTCCTAGTAGTTTAAACTAGTGGTCGAATGATGTGGGTTTTTAATGGCCGATATGACAGAGCAGAGTGACCTATGGGTGATCTATAACGTTGATATAAAAGAAAATTTTCCCTCAAAGGAAAAACTAAATATTGTACGAGACACACAATTGCTGAACTTAAATGGACATTTGTTTAAGCTATAAATGCACTGTCTCTCTTTTAATAAAAAAATAAATGCACTTTATTGCACTTAACAAGGCATCTTGTTTCTGGTGTGGGGAAAAAAAAAGCAAAAATGTGTAAATACTTGCAAAAAATAACCAGTGTTAAAAGTATGCATATGGTAGCAGCATGTTTTTGTTTTCAATCCCAGAAAGAAGCAGCAAGCTAGAGATTCTCATAAATGGCTCCACCCTCACTGAAAGTTCTCTCAGCATCTCTTTGTTTTTAGTCACTCAGTAGTCCCCGTTCATGAGCTGCAAGCTGTAATGCAGGAAAACAAAGTTTCTCTGCATTTTCTCCACTATTTTTGAATATCGGCCTCGTGAGCGCAGGCATCTGCAGATTGTTTCAAAATGGCATTACTTGACCACTAGTTTCAACTTGAAAATGGGACAAAATAAACCTTACAGATGTAATACTTGGTAAAATGCAAAAGTCTTGCGTCATATTATGGTTCCCCTCTAGAAAGACATTATTAGAACATTTAGCAAAACGGCAAAATCGTCCTCCTCTTTGGGGTGCTTCCATTAGGGCTCGCCACAGCGGATCTGATCCGTATATAAGACCTGGCTCAGGTTTTACATCCAATGCCCTTCCTGCTGCAACCCTGAATACCAAATATGACACTGCTCCATGGTATGGATTATCCATACCGGGGCTACTGTGATAAACCCGGAAAGAGTGAAACAGAAAAGCCCTGCAACATACACAAAACAAAATGAACATAAACATCTGCACAGTCAAACACAAATGAGAATAATAAATGATTCACATTTGTCTTAACTTTAACGTTTATTATGGCTAGGGCTGGGCAATATGACGATATTTTATTGTATCGTGATGCATTTTGTTATCGTGACAGACCGTATGCTTTTCTGAGAATGTCAAGGATATCGTCAGTTCCTCGCACTGACAAATAGCATGTTTCATTATAAAGAGTAATTAGTCCTGTTTAATTGGATGAAGTGCAGCACGTTTTGAATAAAAATCACTAAGTATGGGATAATATTTATACATACGATCTCTTGCCTGAGATCGTATGTATCGTGCTAAATGTTTATGAATTTCTTTAAATATCATGATATATTTTTACCATATCACCGAATTATGACTACTTTTGAATGCCGTTTAGAAGTTGTTAACAGTAAACAAGTCTGTTTTGTTCATTTGTTGATGTATCATGATATATCGTTATCTTATTGATAGTGGAAAATATCGTGATATGGATTTTGGCTCATATCGCCAACCCCAGATTAATGCTTGTCTTTAGAATATGGGAGGAAACCGGAGTACATGGGGAGAACATGCAAACTCAAGGTGATGTCAAGTCTAGTATACGTATATTTAGTCCCTTGTGTGAATTTGGCCAGCCCTTCCTTCTCCACGGTTGACTGGTTTTAGTGGCATCTATTAAAAGCATGCTTCCTAACGATCTTTGGAATGGAATGAAGAAAATCTCGAGGTTACCTTTAAGCCACCTACAGCAATTAAGCCAGCCGTCCAGCCTCGCTAATGTGTCTTGACAGCAGTGGAAATTTGCATAACGAGCTCGCCGAGACGGGAGAGAAAAGATGGGTGGCACTAATGAAACAGGTGCCTGGCACCCCTCCCCCCCCCACGTTCCCATCCCCCGTCTGTCTAATTGAGCGATTACTGGGACATTCCTCAGAGCTCAGAGCTGCTGGAGTCTAGGATCAATAAAATAGGACCCCGCTAGGGTCAGGTTCCCAGGGAGGAGCTTTAATATGCAAATAGCTGCCAGTTGTTGACGCTGCGTGTGAATGATTTATAAATGCTTGAACTTCAATCACATTATGTAGGGACACGGTGTCATGTGTTTCTGGGACTTAAGAGTCTGCTCAGCGTTTGAGTGTTGCATCGTCAAGAAAAGGGGAGGGGTGGGGTGCAGGGTACCACTGGAGCAGCGTTCACCTTCCTGTAGCAAACATCTGCCCTCTGCACACTCATGGGTGGTCTCACTTCAGCTTTCCACTATTTATTTTTCAGGAAAGCATGCTTATAATTAGTGTACACAGTGTCATTGCTTTGTAAGACTGCCGTTGTAGCACACGGAGCAGATGAGGTCCATGACTCCTTGTACGTCTTATATTTTGAGTTTTGTGTACCGTCACTCCCACATCATGTGTGATTAGTGGTATGTGTTTCTGCTGGACAACTTAATTTGAACTGAACTACAAAGGCTACTTGTGTGTTTGCCCTAAAATGTTACATGCTGGGTTTTTTGTGCTTTGTCATTTCCCAACAACTGTGAGTTTTTCCCACATGAGACCAGCTGTGAACTATAGCAGAGGAAGGTGGTGTTGGTGGAGAGTTTTATAACATGCATCTTGGTAAATAGCCATATATACTCATGGACCAAATAAAACTCACCAAGAAGTTGTTGGAATCGACTGAAACTTTATGTGAATATAATGATGACATGTATAAGTTATTACAATAGTAGTGAAAATTGTACAATTGAAAGGAGGCTCTAGTACCCCATTAGGCCACATCTAGCCTGGATACAAGATGAGATATGGTTGGGCATTGAAGGCCTACAGGTTCTGCATGGTATCCTGTGGCACATTTGCCCACTGATGTTGCAGCTGGCCTGTAGATCCTCATCCATTACACCGGCAGTTGGGGCATTGTGTCGCTCCACAGCAAAGGCAGGATGGATGCGCTCACCACGGGGTCTCCGACCTTAAACCTGACTGATTTCGGAGCCCAAACAGAACCTGGATTAGTTGCTAAAGACGATACGGTCCCAGTCCATTGCAGTCCAGGTTTCTTGTTGAAGGCACCACTGCAAACGATGGTGATGGTGGCTGGCTGTCAATGGCAGGACACGTATTGGGTGCTGTAACAACAAAGTTCCCTCTGCTAAGCGCTTGGAAGTGATCCTGGCACAGACGGGTGTGTAGGGAAGGTTCCACATGTGTCTGGGTGGTGGACAGCAAAACCGTGGGAGCTGCTCGTGCTTGTCAGTGGTTCAAACGATCCTCTCCACTGGTGGTCTGTCAGGGTTGATCAGAGCCTGTTTGCTGTGTGCATACCCTCACGGAACCACTACTCCCAACCCCTCCTAACTGGTAGGTCAGAATGGCATCGATGGCGGGCAATTCATTGAAATGAACAATCTGCTTCTCTCAGTCCAAAGATGCGCTTCACCTCTAAATCTGTCAGTGGGGCAAAATTTCTTCTTGTGCCAGAGACATGTTTAGCACTCCACCATCTCTCACCAAGAGGTACAGTACCCAAGAGTAGCCTCTGAGGGCCTTTTTATAGGGCAGCAGGGAAGCACTTTTATGCCATCTTGTAGCAAGACCCGGTGTCTAATCAGACTACACCTGTAATCATTTACAGATCTGCCCGAGATAGAACTGCATGCAGAGTTTAGCAGCAATCTGACATTTCCCTATGGTTAAGCTGAAATGGCTACCTATGAGGGTGCTCTACATGGGATTGGTTTATGATTCAGCCCTCTTCTACTTTTTGTTTTGGTTATGCGGAGGCACAGATTATGCCATGGAAACACCCACAACTGAGAACAGCCCATCTTAAAAGATACTTCCATGTTTGTTCAGCAAAAAATGTGTCCACTGAAATATATACAATGGTCTTTCAAAAGATTGAAAGTGTATCACATTTGTTACCTTAATGTAAGTATTATGTGCTCGAACCTTTAAAGCCTTTACTTTTCTCTTAAAGCTTCTCCTTAGTAATTGTGGCTAGTTATTTCTAGTAATTAGTGTCTATAAACGTCTTTATCAAAGGGATGTGGGGTCATCATGATTTGGGATTCTGGTCAACATGGGCTGACCACAGACCCTCCCAGGCTTCACAGCTGTTCTCAGAGTGAGTACACATGGGATCGGTGCACTTTCATCCTTCAAACCTCTAATAAAATAAGCGGTTTGGAACCCTGTCGGGATAAAAATGCTAGGCTCAGTGAGTGTGTGTGTGGTGCACTGCTTTGATATCTTTGTAAACTCGGGGGAAGTATTCATGATGTCCTTGGTGTGACCTTCCATTGTAGCTGGAACAGCAATCTCAAGTTCTGCCGATGCGTATTAAAAAAACACAATGGAGATATTTATATACGAGTGTGCTTTTAATATTAGACAGGCTCCTGCTATAGCATACCGCTTCAACTGTTCCATTAAGTCAAAGCTTAATCAAGGGATCAAGTAAAGAGATTATCAGCCTTTGTTTCCATTTAAGGATGACTGTATTAAAATGAACTGTAACAGCACGTAATATAGAGCCTTCAGTATACCTTCATACAGCTACACGATACAGCTGAGGAGGTTGGACCCCCTGTGGTGGAGACCTATAGAAGCTTCCACTCGGTGTGATTAGAGTAACTGGTACTCATAAAGGATTGCTTAAGAAAGAGGTGACCAGAGGATTACTGGAGGACTTGCATGATTTTAATCACGTTTGGACACTTGGAGTCAAATCATTTTTTCACTTCTGCTTATTCTGTTCATAGTCCTTATGGGGTAGGGAACCTATTACGGAATTCACAGGGTGCGATACGTATTGTCTACGGTGATTTCTTAATTGTACTTGTCATGTATCCAGCATACAAAAACCAAGCTAGTTTTTTTACGTAAAAGCGCATGACGGAATTTAAAAATGAGTGAACAAACTGTATCAGGAGGCAAAGTACAGACACCACCAGCCTCGCAGTCTGTCATTTGAGGTCACTTTGTTTTGAAAAGACTGGTGTTGCTCAGAAAACTGTCGGCTATCGGATACCATTAGACAGCTCGACAACTAACTTATTTCAAAATCTGTAAACTAACCGCTGTGCAGAATATAAAGATCACTTTGGGACTCAGCTTTCCGTGACGGACTTGAACCAGCCAAGGTACCAGCACAAAAATGCACTCGGTAAATTTGAGCGGATCATTCAGCAAAAAAGTGTAGGGTTAGGCTCGCACGCATGCGCAGACTGCGAAAACAGGTAACAAGTGTACATGCTATGTATAAAATCCAGTTCGGATATCCCAGATTTCTTAATGTGGGTTCTAGATTGAAGTATCCTGTTTACATGACCAGTTGAATAATCAGATAACTGCAGAACTATGATTGAATTATTAAGTGTAAGTGCTTTTCATTGTTTTTAGGTACAGGTACTTACCATTTAATGACCATCCATTCACCTTAATGACAAGGTCTTAAGAATGATAGTAAATTAATATAGGAAATAAAAATCTGTCGTTTATCTCCAGATGTTGTGGCTGTAAACAACCAATCAGTGCGGTCACCTCAACAGCCAATCCACAAAGATGAGTCTGTCTTGTTAGTTTAGAGACATTTTTTGGTGTAATTTACTTGTTTGTGTGGATGTCTTTCCACTTCTTATTTATAACAAGCTGTTAATGGTGTTCGTAAGTGTATGTGGCTGTCCTATTGTAAGTAGTAATCCCCCCTACTACATGTATATTCTCTAACCTATAACTATATAAACTGGTTAACGTTCACTTATTGAGTCTCTCTCATCTGGCCGATCTTCCGTGATGTTCGTAATACTGTCTATCAATGCATTTTTTGGTCCGTCATGCCATGTGACTATGGTAATGTCCGGTCTCGTGTGTGCGAGAGGCATTGATCCAAAGTCACAACGATTGTTTATGTAGCCGTGATGCAGCTCAGTCCTGATGAACATCCACAGTACAACTTGTCATCATGAATTTCCAGACTATAAATGGTTTCACACTCCAGCCTTTGAGACTCCACCTGTGGTACACATTAAGACGTGAATATCAGAAGGGGGTAACGCATATGAAGAGGAAGAAGAAAATGTAGACAAATGTCATCCTCCCTTCCTTCCTGTCGCTCTTCTTCCCTGACCTTCCTCCCTCCCATCCTGTTGCCAGCTCTTGCCATCGAATGGCCTTCTTGTTGCTTGGGCTCTTTTCTTTAGCGTGGGAGGAGTAATTGATGTCTGTGTGAGCTCCCTGCTAGGCCGGAGCTGTTTGAGTCCAGGCATCTGGATGGCAGATTGAATTGCAGGGTTAGAGAAAGAAGCTTGTTATGCTCTGGAACAATGCATCGGCTCTCTCATGAGTGCCAGCCAAGGGGCTCCGTTTACCCCCCCAATCCCCACCCCTTGCAACCCAACCTCTCCGACGTCCCACCCTACTCTACATCATCCCAATCTGCTCCACCACAACACCTCACCTAACACCTCAGCTACCTTCTTTAATGCCAGCTTCACACTTCGCTGTGTTTTGCATACAGCCATGGAGGGTTATCCATCAACCCAATGTATGCTAATTTAAAATTTTCGCATTAGAATGGAGATGGGGAGACTATTGCAAAAAAAAACAAGATGATGTGATAATGTGATAAAAGGCTGATTGAAACGATCTGAACGACTGATGAGAGAAATCTGTTCTAGTTTCTCCATTATTGTCTCTGGCTGCACACTTGGCTTGCCTTTCCACATTCAGGTAAACATTTGGGGAATGTTTGAAAGGTCCGTCCCTGATGTTCTGTCCTTCATCCATCAGAATCCAAGTTAGTCGTTGATGCTTAGCATGGGTGCTCGTTCTTTATGCAAGGAGTAAACAACACGTTTCTCTAACCGTGTGCTTGTTAAAATTCAGAGTGCTCTGAGTGCCGTTTAAGAGCAGACTGGAGGGTCACTGATCGAAGCGGTGAGGCAGATGGACAATCACACACAGGTCTTACAGTACCGGCGAGGCTCTTTTGTCTGATTGTCTATGTACATTAGCCTGAGGCTGAGGTTCTAATTGCTTAGGAATCCTGGTGGGAGTCGCTCCTTGGTGGGGTTCCTTTTCTTGTACCCCCCTCTAATCCTGGCTAAATTTGAACAAAAAGAGTTCACTGCTTCCCTCCCCCTTTCCCTATCTTGCATGTGTGTACACACACACACACACACACACACACACACACGTTTGATGATTGTTTGTGTGTCAGTATTAATACTATATGTACTTGGATGTACAGCGGTAGCTCAGCACTCAAACTGCTCCTTGCTCAAACATTTCAGTCCTCGACCTATATTTTTTGACAGAATTCTGGTTCTCGATTCGGTACTCGATGTGTCTTTGTATATGTGTACACACAAACACACAGTAGTGCTTGAATGTTTGAGAGTCCTTTAGAATTTTTTAAGCCGGTGTGCAGGACTGATCAACAGCTACAGGAAAAGTTTAGCTGCAGTTATTGCTGCACAGGGGGTCACACCAGATACTGAAAGCAAAGGCACACATACTTTTGCCACTCACTAATGTAATATTGGATCATTTTCCTCAACAAATAAATGACCAAGTATAATATCTTTGTGTCATTTGTTTAACTGGGTTCTCTTTATCTATTTTTAGGACTTGTGTGAAAATCAGATGATGTTATGTCATATTCATGCAGAAATGTAAATAATTCTAAAGGGTTCACAAACTTTCAAGTATCACTCATGGTGGTGCTATATATATATATATATATATATATATATATATATATATACACACGTATGTGTGTGTGTGTGTGTGTGTGTGTGTGTGTGTGTGTGTGTATGTGTGTGTGTATATATATATATATATATATATATATATATATATATATATATAATTAAAGATAATTACTGCATTGGTGATTATATTTCAGCTGGCAATAAGTGATTTAACCCTAACTGATGCAGTGAGCAGTTTCTCATTTGTTAAACAACCAGGTCGAAAGACACATCCTGTGGTCGTGGATCTGTTTCAGAATATTGTGAAAGAGTTATGATAGCACAGTGAATGCGTGAATACGAAATATTAGTGACCTTTTTTGTTGTTGTTTGTTTTGGACAGGCTGTGTGTATACACTCTAAAATATACACAATACACATGTCATGATGCATTGCGATACGATGCATATTTTATGTTACGATATTCTATGGCTCACTGAAAATATGAAAACAGCTGAAATACAAATTATGGTGTACAATCTGAGTTGTCTTAAAACATCACACTGATAATTCAGCGGACAAACTGAGTCATTACACTGTACTGCGACATCCACAGGAGCGGGGATTGTTTTTTTTTACACCTCATTTTGAATGTGCTTTTTGGTCCTTTGATTTTCAACTCAAAACATACTTTTGTTTTTAATGTAGTATATTGCAAAAATAAATATTGTGGTTATATTGCTGTATTTTTTATTTAATATTTTTTTTTTTTAAGAGCACTGCCCTAACAATGATATACAGGTACTCCACATTTTATGATGGAAGTCTGATAATAAACATAAAAACACACTTGGCAGAAACCGTACTCTGAATTTTGAATTTTGCATTTTTCCGGGCAAGCGATACGTAGTGTACGCAGTATTTTCTCGCACTTGGATGAGGCAGTCGGCAGTGCGTGATATAGGAAGCCACGTGGCAGGAGTGATGAACGCTAGGAAACGAAGTGAGGAACAGCCGTGGTCCCGGTTGTGTTTAAACAGGTTTCATAAAGACTATGCTATTATTTGTATATATATATTTATATAGTATATATATATATATATACTATATATATATCTATATATATATATATATATATATATATAGTATATATATATATATACATACGATACGATATATATACTATATACGATTATATATATATAGTATAGTATATTTTAAACTCCTCAATTGTTGATTCAACTTGCAATGGATTTGTCCGAACGTATCCCTATATAGAATAACTATATAAACATGACCCCCCACACACACCTCTGTAATGTTTTATCCTTCAACAATGCTTCCTGTGTCAGGTCTCTGTGCCCCCAACCCCATATGCTTCATTACAGCTCTTGGTAGAAACCTTGTCTTTCATCTCCGTCCTTCAGCTTTTCATTGTAGACAGTGTATACACACACTTACTCGCATACACAGACCTCGCTGCACCGAGGCTTTCACATCGTTTGCATTCGGTGACGGAGTTTCACTCCCTCACATTAGTGATCTTTTGATAGGATGCAGTGTTAAATCCAGTGGTTCAGGAGGGAGCAACAGACACATCAACAGCTCACGTTGCTAACAAATGTCCCACCCAGGTCAGTTGTGACATTTGCATAGGCCTTGCCTTTGTCTGAATTTGCTTTCGTTCTTCAACACAGTACATCCATGGTGAACCTCAGCAACGATTTGTACTTGCAACCTTTTCATGGCATTACTGAGACGTATTCATTCACGTATTTGCTGGTCTGCACAAAATGTAACACACTGCACATGCAGTGGATTTGGTGGAATTTGCATTTCAAGCACTTCATTTAGTGCATCGCCTGCACGTTCTCCGTACTCACGGCATGCACTTGAACTGATTTGTAGGTCACTGGCACAAAAATGACTACACTACAAGATTTGTTTTGCAAAATTTAGCATACTCCTTTGTCCAGACCTTCTTGCAGCTGACCCACCATGCAAGGTGCACCTCAAGCAATAGGGAGTTGTTCATGGGTCCAGCAGTGGTGAGACTTGAACCCCAAACCTTTGGGTCAGTAGTGCAGCACAGTAGATGAGTAACGTGGGACAGTGGAGGTGCAGAAGATCTAGGCTTCCAGGCTACCCTTGCCAAGCTATCACTGAGTTCTTGAGCAAGACCTGTAACCCACCATTTAGTGTGTTTACATGCACAGAAAATCAGATATCCTCAGTATTGGGATTGTGGTGGCCTAGTGGTTAAGGTACTGGACTATGGACCAGAATGTCCAGGGTTCAAATCCCACCATGACCCAAATCCCACGCTTCCATTTTTGGGTCCTTGAGCAAGGCCCTTAACTGCTTGGATTGTTAGACTGTAACAATTGCAAGTCGCTGTGGATAAGAACGTCTGCTAAATGACATAAATCAATAAATAAATAAAAAATATATGAATAATCTGATTTCTGCTTTGCAAACAGCCAGTAGTCTCGATATAATAATATGACGAACTTAAAACTTTAATAATTAAACAAATCACTTCTTAATTTCCTCAAGCATATTCTGCATTCATAGTCTCCCCAGAAGTGTTTGGTGCATTTAATGCCAGGGTTTCCAAATCCCATGAGGTCCATGGAAATGAGCCCAAAGAAACAAAGTCTCTTAGGGTGTTTTCACACACAGTTCATTTTAAATGAACTGAACTGAATGTAACAGGATTTTATGAATACAATGCATGGTTACTTACAGGTTATTTTCCAGAATATAAGATAATAGTTTAGAGTTTTTCTTTTTTTAACAAGACTATCATTTATATTAAGGACTCAAACAACAAAAAATGCAGTAGTAGGATAGAAAAATTGACGTTTAAAATGAAGAATGTGTGGGATAAACAATGGAGATGAGCAATCGGCCTAATGCACAACTCATTTAGGCTTTTAGAAGACTGGACTCGTATTAGCATCAGCAATGGGAGCTGGAGATCCTTATTGTGTGCAGGACAGTCGCTAAGAGCTCCATATGGCAGACCTTCGCTTTCCATATTGCAAACAAAATGCAAAGTGGTCTGGGGCAGTTTTGCATTCACAATGTGAATCAAGGGGACCACTGTTGTTTTTTTTTGGGAAATTTATAGGGTCTGAGTTCGTTTGACATGTTCTCTATGCAAAAGAAACTGTGATACAGCGGTCTGAGTCCACTTCAGGTGGTCCAAGTGTGAAATCGCACTTAGAATACACAGACCTGGCAAACTGAGACTGAGAAAACCGATTGAAATCAGAGTAAGGGTGTACAAGTGGTAAGAAATCCTTTTACTGTGATAAAATCCAGCTCTGCATCAGGTTTCTCGATCTGTTTTCTAGGCCTTCATCTGATCTGAGAAATCGGAGTATGCTGTTTGCGACTGGAGTGTGCGATTATGATCGGGTTATTAAGTGCATGTAAATGGACACATTTCTTGGATTGTATCAGTTGTAAGTCACTCTGGTTAAAAGCGTCTGCTAAATAACTCAAAGTAACCACTGAGCCGGAAAATTAACAAGTTTGTCCTCTGACTGGACAATAGTGATTTCTGAACATTTTTGTCCTGCTGTTGCTTCACCATCCACTTCACCATGTCATCAGGTCCTTCCCCTCAGGGCTCACATGCAACCACTATACACCAGGTCTTAACCCCCTAAATTGCTGCGTCAGTTGGTTGTACTTTTGACCCCATACAGATGAATGGCGGTTGATCCCTTGTTTAAAGTGCATGTGTGAAAATACCTTTACACCAACCATGAATATGTTTAGCATCTGCTCGAGACTGTGCCAGACTGAAATAATTCTTTTCTCTTAGGCTCCTCTCCAGCCTCCCCCTGGGTCTTCAGCTTCAGCTGCAGCAGCAGCAGCGGCGGCGGCAGCAGCTACAGCATCAGGATCAGCGCAGTCTCTGAAACTCACCTACCCTGAGACCCTGGACCGGATTAAAGAGGAGTTCCAGTTCCTGCAGACCCAGTACCACAGGTAGGCATGCAATCTATACTACTTTTTTTTGAATTTGCATATCTGTAAGGATTAACAGAGGCTGGTAAATTTAAGTTGTGTATTGGTCCAAATGCTTTGGTTAGAAGATAGTGGTACCTCGGTTCTCGATCAGCTCGGATCTTGCCGAAATTGGTTCCTGATCCATTTTGACTAGAAGTTTGTCTAGGTTCTCGTCGTTTGCTCGCGTGTACGGGTCGAGCCACCGACTCTCTTCAGCCGAAACTTGATTCATGATTCACGATTCACTACAGTGATTCAGGTTCACAATAACCCTTAGAGAAGATCTTTGCTATTTTTATTTTGTTTTTTCTTTATTTTTACATCTAGTGTATTGTATTTTTAGTGCAAATAAGGCTTCATGAGACCTAAAACGGTTAGTTTATAACTAACTTAATAAATAGCTTAACAGCTGTGCTAGAAACCGGAGTTCTTCGATAGAGTAAGTGTTTTGCTTTGACTGTTGATTTTCAATCCATTCCTCATTAAATTACACGAGGTTTCTCAACATTTTATAAAATAATCTTTGTGGTAATGATTTTGGCAAACTGTATGTTAATGTAAGTGTTTTAAACATTTATTGTATCATAGCGGAGATGTGTAAAGGATACCAAATACTCAATCTTCAGTTCGTGATGCATTTAACTCATGATGGATTTGTTGGAATATAATTCCATCGTAAGTCAGGGAGCACCTGAACAATACAACTCCATTAATGCATATAATGTCTTATACAGTGTGGATTTTTTGGGGGTCTTGAATGGATTCATTCAATTTACATTATTCCTTATGACAGAAATTTGCTTGGTACTCGTTGTTTTTGGTTCCCAACAAGCCTCCTGGAACGAATTATCGACGAGACTCGAGGTACCACTGTATTTGAAAATGGTGGCATCACTCCCCTCCTTCCTTAGACCGACAAGCACGCACACACACACACACACACGCGCACACACACACACAGACCACTGGCTCTGTAGTCTGGAGTTTGATGTGTGACATGCATTCTGAATCTCAGGAATGTAGTCAAAGCAGGCGTGACTGGCTCAGATACCTGGGACTTTGCAGGCATCCCCCCTCTCATTACACCTCCTCCCCTCTCGGTCCTGTGCCCCTCCCTGCTCTCTCCTGGCACACTTTCACACGAGCGCTGCTTTGAATTCCAGAGCAGACAAATTCCACTCCAACTGTTGGCCTTGGCCAGATGAATTCAAAGGGGGCAAATAGCTGTTCAGGCATCCTGAAGCTGGCTGATTTTGCACATACCTTCCACCACCATTGTTTACCCTGCGTCTGCTTTAATATCAATTAACTAGTTAGATCGGTCACGCATACATACACTGTCTGTTGGCTGACATCGCTTGGGCATTCAGCCAGTCAGAGGGTTGCCAGGGCTTGCTCTGGCTATTCCTGAATTCTAACTAGACACTCTTGATTACCACCAAGATATTTACAAAGGCTTAACTGGTTGGTTATCAACACACCACCCAAATATGTGAGTGTTGGATTCATGCACGTTTGTGTTTGTGTACTTTATGCCTCCTAAAGTGGCTTGGCAACCTTGTCACCACCCTATTATGTAGCTCTAGAGTTGCCAGTGATATCATATAACATCCTTACAGTAACCCAGGTTGTTCGCTGGAAGCTGCTGGTGCAAAGTTATGCAATATGCTTCAGGTGTGATCCTGCTCGGCTTTCTCATTCACCTGCTGGCATATTTTTGGGTGATGGGTGGAATGGTATGTCCAAATATTTAAGACCGCTTCGGTGGAGCTCTAACCTCGAATACTATTTAGTTTGGCAGCATGCAATTTGGGATGTGGTTGTCACGGCTGTGTTATGGCTAAAGCGATATTTAGGCAGCATTATTGGCAGCTCTCTCTGAATATAATTTTCCAAAAGAGGTTCGTCTTTGTGGTTCATATCGCAGCGTGGTGGCACACTGTATGGAGTTTGTACATCGTGTGGGTTTTCTCTATGTACCCTGATTTCCTCTTGTATTCCAAAGGCTAGGGTTTGATCAACTGATTACTCTAAATTGCCCCAGTCTGAGTGACTCTGACTAGTTTTGTTATAACCTTGCTCCTGTCACGAATAGGTTCAATAAATCAACAAACTGTGTGGTTCATAATTGTGGTTTATGTAAATGTAAATTCAATCTCATGTCACACTACTTGATAACAAGTCAACACAACAGGTAGTAAATTCTCCTGAGACAAAATGAAAGTGCAAACGCAGTCTAAACAGCCAGCCGTTTAATGACCGTATTAAATTCTGTGAAACATTGTTGATCGAAATGTTTAACCAAACATTACCATAGTCACATACTTTTTTTGCAACAGTAATGTAAATATAAAGGGTATTTTCAAATGAAAGCTGCATACAAACAATACATAAGTGCACCAGAGATACCGCTTAAAACATGAGTGGAATGCTAAAAGCTACACAGAAACCGAAGCCTGAACATAACACTCCCTCCAGGAAATAACCAACCCTGTGGTTCTTCAGTAACAAACACACATTAACAATCACACACACTGTAGAACCAAAATATAAAGAAACATACCTCACTGGCTGCACACAACCAAAAGGGAATGAGTCAACTTAACAAACTTGCGCTTGTACTGTTAACTAGAGCACAGACTTTTCCATTTCACGTCTCTGCTTGTGTCCGTATCCTAGTTTCTACTTATGAACTTAGTTAATGCACAGTAAATCAATATTCATAAAAATTATTGAAATAAAATATTCAAACAAAACATCAGTTTGACATAAATAATATTTATGGCAGTAAAAATACACGTGCTAAGTATTTTTATTTGACCAGGTCTTTATGGCTGAAGCATCCAAAGTTAGATTTTTATTTCCTATTATAATTTTATTATTATTATTTATAATCATTATAATTAAGACCTCGCTTGTTAAACCACATTTGTAGTCACATGGCTCTACCTCATCCAGTCAGCGACATGGACACAAGATGGAGAACAAAAAAGTGCCGTCTGCTGCTTGGCTTTAGAGAAGATGACGCTGATTAAATAACACAAGCATTAATAAAACAGGCATTTAGAAACGCTGCACAATATAAAAAGAACTGTTGCCTTTTCCTACTACATCTCAAAGGTTGATTTCAATTTGCTGAAATATTCAATAAATAAATTTTCAATAAATTCATCTGCGTTTCCCCTTCAGTTATGCAATTTATCTTGTAAAAAAAAAAAATCCCAGTTGTAATGGTTACTGTACAAACCTTGTCAGTGAACTATGAGGGAAGAAAATAACTACAACAAATAGTTCATTAATGGTAAAATATTCAGTTAATCATCATATCACCCAGCATCTGTACTAGTGAAAATGCTTGGTTGGTTCTTTGTGGAGAAGGATTTTGCGCAGACTTGTGGAGTCCGTCAGCTCGAGTAGACGTCATCATTAAAGCAAACGGGAAAACATGCCAAATATTGACAAATGGTCAAACTTATCAAAAGGTAGAGATGAAGCTGTCACTCAAATTGTCAAACGTGTAAATAGAATGATTGAGGAAAATGTACGCTGTGAAACAAAAGTCTGAGGAAACCAGAGTCGGGATGTGGGTGTAACCTATTTTACCATTGAGTGGGTATCTTTGAGGGTTGGATCAGTTTTGTTTGAATTAGTTTTAGCTAAGTATGCACGCAGTTGATATTAAAACCGTCTGAGTCACCAAGAAAAGTCACCCAATAAATATTTAAAGAGCTCAAATGTGTAATGAGATGAACTTCCCTTTAATTCCTGATTCCTGAAAAAGCTTGCTTGGAAAAAGCTGTCTTGTTAACACGCCTTGTTCTTCAGTATGGATGTAGTACTTGGCTGATGTTTCACTTGATGGCTTCTTAAACTGTTGCGTGCAAGCCATGATGGCTCAATCGCAGATTACCATAGATCTGCTTTTGGGTTTTAATGTTCTCTGGCAGTGATCTGCAATGTCTCCCTTACAAGAACCCCCTGGGGTGTTCACGGTGTTCACCCTGGGCGAAACGCGCCACTGACACGCATACACACACAGGCACAGACAGGGCTCGGCTCTACTTGGCATGGATTAGATTTTAATTTTAGCTCTGTTTGTGGCTGGAGGCTGATTGCTGGATTAGGGGACAGGAAAGAGGTAGAGATTAACCGATTTGGCAAGATGAAGGTGTGTCTGTGTGCTCGCAGTTGATTATGTTGTTATTTATCATGTAAGGGCCGAAAAAGCCAAGTCTAGACCCAGAATGAGCAGTGACAGCGGCAAGGAAAGACTCCCTTAAATACATGGGGAAGACCGCTTGAGAGGACCCCAGTTCCCTTTGGGTGGGACCATACAGGACGTTTAAAATTAAGAGTCCTTGTCTAGATGAATATAATTAAAATCAGACCGTGATTATGTACAAGCTATTAAGTGTAGCATCTTGGACATAAGAGTATTTAGATTTTAAATACGTCTTTAGGTTTTAGTAGAACTGTAGCAGTGTATAGTCTCCTCGACAGTTCTTGGAGGTGGATGTCTAGTTGCTTGAAAACCCAAACAACAAGCGGGGACAAGTGCCATCAGGAACCGCAAGCTGCACAGGTTTCCTGCATGTGTGTTTGCATGAGGCCTTAATCAGCAGAGACGAAGAGGCTACAAACAAGAGTCTCTCATTACTGTAATGATCCCCATTCTCCTCATTTTTTTCAGCCACACACATACAATCGAATCACTCCAGCATGTTCACTTTCGGTGTGCAAAACACTCCACACGCAACAGGACTTCCTGCAGGCCGCCACATGCTTACATAGGCTCTGGCTGGGTTTCTGTACGTGCAACGTACGTCCGCTTTTTGGTTTGCGGTTGAGGTTTTAGAGCAGCACATGGCAAGCGGGTGTGTGGTCCACGTGTTCCCCATGGAGTGTGTGTGTTGGGAACATGTGTTAGTGGTGGTTTTGTGGAAGTGGTCTTAATGCATGTCTGCCGAGTTGCTGGGTTGTGCCCAAGTCGTTGGCTATTCACTGGGAGTCTTTTTGAAGTGGTCGTACTCCAGGACAGACCTTTTATATATATCAAATACACAAACAAATCATAACTAGTGTGAATCTGTCTGCTATTTGAAGCAGAAGTGTGCCTGATGCAGGACGTAGGATTAAGCTGTTTATGGCCCTGGAGACGATAACACCACTGTGTCTCTGCTCTTTATTCGAACTGTTTTGACTTTAACCCAGAAGATTAACAATCGTGTGGTTGTTGTGCTACAGCAAAATCTAAACAGCCCTTAGTTGTGATTAAAATTACAATTTACAGACTCGTGCTTCATTTTCAAATCACCAGTTATTCTCCCAAAGCACAGAATTATAGTTTCTTTGGTTTAATTGAAATATCTTAGTATTGTTGTTGTTTGTAGGAGAGGGCGTGGTCAAGTGGGTGGCACCAGAGAATGGATGGGGTTGAGTTTAAACTAGCATTCTACCATGCACAAGTGCCAATTTCCCTACAGCAGGTATTTGGAATGTGGGAGGAATCCAGATTACCTGGAATAAACCCACATGCACCCATTGAGAACATGCAAACTCAGATGCCACGTGTGCATGCATCCACACACACACACTCAGTGGACACCTTGTTAGTGCCTGGTTGGACCCCCTTTTGTCTTCAGAACTGCTTTAATTCTTTATGGCATAGATTAAACAAGGTGCTGGAAACATTCCTCAGAGGTTCTGGCTCATACTGACATGATGGCATCGCAGAGTTGCTGCAGATTTATTGGGTGCACATCCATAATGCGACTCTCCCTTTCCACCACATCCCAACGGTGCTCTATTGGGTTGAGATCTGGTGACTGTGGAGGCCATTTGAGTACAGTGAACGCGCTGTCTTGTTCAAAAATCCAATTAGAGATGATATGACCTTTATCATGGCGTATTATCCTGCTGGAAGTAGCCATCAGATGGTACACTCTGGTCATAAAGGGATGCACATGGTCAGCAACAATACTCAGGTGGTGTTAAAATGATGCTCAGCTGGTATTAAGGGGATCAAAGTGTACCGAGAATATATCCCCTACACTGTTACACACCGGCACAGCAGAAACTGAGACTCGTCAAACCAGGCAATGTCCAAATTTGGTGAACCAGTGTGAATTATAGTCAGTTTCCTGTTCCTAGATGACAGGATTGGCACCCGGTGTGGTCTTCTGCTGTTGTGGCCCATCTCCTTCAAGGTTGAACCAGTCTGGCCATTTTTCTCTGGCATCAACAAGGCATCTTCAACCAGAGAACTGCCCTCACTGGATGTTTTCTCTTTTTTGAAACATTCTCTGTAAACCTGATGCTCAGTTTCAACCACGTGTACATGCCCAGATGCATCGAGATGCTGCCAGGTGATTGGCTGATTAGATATTTGCATTGACGAGCAGATGAACAAGTGAACCTAATAAAGTAGCTGGTACATATAATATACATTTGTGTGTGTGTGTGTGTGTGTGTGTGTGTACATCCTCGTCAGTCTTATCCCTCTCCCACCCTCCTCCCCCTTTTCACACACTCCCAGTCACATAATCACATGGATGTGGGTGTGCGCACACTTTTTTCATACCCTCAGTGATAAATGCACCAGTGTAACAAGAGCCGCACTGGAATGCAGGAGTGTGGGGTTTTATTTTTATTTATTTATTTTCTCTCCCCTCCTCCTAGTCCCCCCCGCCACGGCCTCGTTATGACTCGCTGCAAATGCTCATCAGTCTCTGTTTGTTACTCTGGTTTCACATTATCGTCTAGCTGTGCCCGTGTTGGCACTGCGTCTGCCCTGTGGCTCGTCTGACCTTTTGTTTTCACTTCACATTAGACTTCCTGCGCATGCAGGAAGGTCTCGTACTGCCCATGTAATGTTTCTGGGGTGGAATTTATTGGGGGGGGGGGGGGGGGGGCCGGCTGATAAATTACCCTGGGTGATAGGCTAATTTACTGTGAAAAGATTCTTTCTGCCCCACTTTGCGCTGGCGTCCGATGGTGGTAGTTCCCTACACCCTTTCTCGAACGATCCCTACACTGGGTGATATGCTAATTTTACTGTGAAAAGAGAATTCTCTTTTGTTGGAATTTGGCACACATCCATATTTATATGCACAAGGTACACAACGTGCTGCCAAAACACATACACTACCCAACGACATTAGAAGACGACATTTTCAATCTTCACATTTCTTAGTTGGGTTTTTTTTTTTTTTTTTTCTTCTTCTTCCCCCCCCCGTTTTCCTAATTGCCAATTCCTATGCATTCTGTTGCTACAATCCTGTGAGGATAAGCACTGGCACATGCTCTCTCTGAGACTCTTCTTGAACTTAGACAGGATGCTAGGTGCACCTTCGCAGACACATGAACTCACAGATAAGTATAGTGGTGCTTGAAAGTTTGTGAACCCTTTAGAATTTTCTCTCTTTCTGCATAAATATGACCTAAAACAACATCAGATTTTCACACACATCTGTGAGGATGCGACACCTGTGTGGTCTGAAAGGTGGGGTTAAATAGCCCGGCCAACAGGTGTTGCCACTGGCGGCAAACGAGGGCTGGTGCATGCGCGATCGTGCCGAGTGTGCCCAAGCCGAACAGCGAGTCGACGCTGACCTCCAACGTCACCAGACAGGATCAGCGCGAACTCCTAACAAAAACATCATCAGATTTTTACACAAGTCCTAAAAGTAGATAAAGAGAACCCAGTTAAACAAATGCGACAAATATTATACTTGGTCATTTATTTTTTGAGGAAAATGATCCAATATTACATATTAGTGAGTGGCAAAAGTATGTGAACCTTTGCTTTCAGTATCTGGTGTGACCCCCCCTGTGCAGCAATAACTGCAGCTAAACATTTCCTGTAACTGTTGATCAGTCCTGCACACCAGCTTGGAGGAATTTTAGCCCATTCCTCCGTACAGAACAGCTTCAGCTCTGGGATGTTGGTGGGTTTCCTCACATTTAGCTGCTCGCTTCAGGTCCTTCCACAACATTTGGATTGGATTAAAGTCAGGACTTTGACTTGGCCATTCCAAAACATGAACTTTATTCTTTTTTAACCATTCTTTGGTAGAACGTCTTTTGTGCTTAGGGTCGTCGTCTTGCTTCATGACCCACCTTCTCTTGAGATTCAGTTCATGGACAGATGTCCTGACATTTTCCTTTAGAATTCTCTGGTGTCATTCAGAATTCATTGTTCCATCAATGATGGCAAGCCGTCCTGGCCCAGATGCAGCAAAACCGGCCCAAATCATGATCCTACCACCACCATGTTTCACGGATGGGATAAGGTTCTTATGCTGGAATGCAGTGCTTTCATTTCTATAAACATAATGCTTTTTCTTTTAAACCAGAAAGTTTTATTTTGTTCTCATCCGTCCAAAACATTTTTCCAATAGCCTTCTGGCTTGTCCACGTGATCTTTAACAAATCGCAGACAAGCAGCAATGTTCTTTTTTGGAGAGCAGTGGCTTTCTCCCTGCAGCCCTGCCATGCACACCATTGTTGTTCAGTGTTCTTCTGATGGTGGACTCATGAACATTAACACTAGCCAATGTGAGCGAGGCCTTTAGTTGCTTAGAAGTTACCCTGGGGTCCATTGTGACCTCGTCAACTAGTCGTGTTACACATTGAACACGACTAATCAAGTACAAGCCTAAAGTGACTGAACAGGCATCTTGCTCGCTAGCCATGTTTTATTAGCAGCTAATACTGATTACTGTCAGAATGATGCACTGCATGTGTGCACCCAAAAACTCACCCATGCCTACAGATATGCAGCAATAAAAATGGAAGTGAACAAAATCAGCCAAATAACTCATTATACATACATGCCAAAAATATAGACCGAATTACACAGCTAACAACATTACTCAGGCCTGTCCTCTAAATATGTTACAGCACCAAGTTAGAAATTCAGACTTTTGTGTTTTTGTTAACCTCATGTCTCAATTAATGCATTTACTGCTTTCTTTTATTGAAATGTACATTTTCAACCCAGTACACACACTTCACATTTTGCTTGTTATAGAAATCTACCAACTGTGGATAATTACTGTAGTTCTACATAATTGAGATAATTTCAGTTAATTGTGATTATCTTACATAATTGCGATTAGACAATTATGTGATTATTGTGACAACGCTAGTAGTTTAGTATTGCTTTGACTGATAAGGGACTCTGCATTTACTCGCCGAGGATTAAGATTTTTAAATGTGTAAATAAAGGATAATGAAATAATAAATGGCTAATGGTGTAATGTGTGTACATAGTTTAAGTCTCTACAGTGAAAAGGTTTCATCTGAAGAAATGCGTTGAACCTTGCAGACAAATATCTAAAATAAATCCAGGACCTTGAAATGCTTTTTACGGAGCCACTCCTTTGTTGCCCGAGCGGTGTGTTTGGGATCATTGGCATGCTGGAAGACCCAGCCATGTTCCATCTTCAATGCTCTCACTGATGGAAGGAGGTTTTGGCTTAAAATCTCACGATACATGGCCCCGTTCATTCTTCCCTTAACACGGATCAGTCGTCCTGTCCCCTCTGCAGAAAAACAGGCCCAAAGCACGATGTTTCCACCCCCATGCTTCACAGTAGGTTTGGTGCAACTTGGCATTCTTCTTCCTCCAAACATGACGAGTTGAGTTTTTACCAAAGATTTCTATTTTGGTTTCATCTGATCACATGATATTCTCCCAATCCTCTTCTGGATCATCCATATGCTCTCTGGCAAACTTCAGACGGGCCTGGACATGTACTGGCTTAAGCAGGGGGACACGCCTGGCACTGCAGAATCCGAGTCCCTCTCGGCGTAGTGTGTTACTGATGGTACCCTTTGTTACTTTGGTCCCAGCTCTCTGCAGGTCATTCATCAGGTCCCTCCGTGTAGTTCTGGGATTTTTGCTCACTGTTCTCATGATCATTTTGACCTCACGGGATGAGATCTTGCGTGGAGCCCCAGATTGAGGAAGATTATCAATGGTGTTGTATGGCTTCCATTTTCTTACAGTTGCTCCCACAATTGATTTATTCACACGAACCTGCTTGCCTATTGTAGATTCACTCTTCCCAGCCTGGCGCAGGGCTCCAGTTTTCGTCCTGGTGTCCTTCGACAGCTCTTTGGTCTTGAGTTTGGAGTCTGACTGTTTGAGGCTGTGGACAGGTGTCTTTTATACAGATAACGAGGTTAAACAGGTGCCATTGATACAAGTAACGAGTGGAGGACAGAAGAGCTTCCTAAAGAAGTTACAGGTCTGTGAGAGCCACGGATCTTGCTTGTTTGTGGGTGACCAAATACTTATTTTCCACCGCGATTTACAATTAAATACAATGTGATTTCCTGGATTTTTTTTGCTCATTTTGTCTCTCATAATTGAAGTGATCTATATTGACAATTACAGACGGTTCTTGTCTTTCTAAGTAGGGGAACTTGCACAATCAGTGGCTGACTAAATACTTTTTTGCCCCACTGTATAAAGGGTATTTTCAGAAGAAAACTGTGTGCAAACCATACGTACAAAAACCGAGTGGAAACCTAAACTATTATACCCATGCTAAATGACCCTGTGTAGGAGACAGCTTTAACATTTGGTTTGGACAATGGTATGATGGCCCTGATGCGTTTGTTTGATTGAAGCCAACAATGCACTGACAGTATTACGAACAACACAGAGGATCAGCCAGTCCCAACGAGAAACCCAACTAGCGCAGGTTTTTATGCTGGATGAACTTCCTGATGCACCCCTCACCCCTTAGCCAGGCTTGGGACCGGCTTTAAGAGTGCAGTGGCACGTGCACCCCCAGTGGCTGGGTTAAATTAAGTATGCTCCTTCAGTGACCTAAATAATTGTGCAACCGTGACATCTTATAATGGGATTATTAATTGATTCTTGTAGATGATGCTAATATTTATTTATGGAAAAGTGTGTTGTGATGACATATATTGCGATATCCGTAACATCAGATCGCTTTGTTGTGTATTGGCTGCAGTTTGGAGATTTTGGAGGTT
Organism: Ancistrus triradiatus; assembly: GCA_025084515.1. Classification (NCBI taxonomy): domain Eukaryota; kingdom Metazoa; phylum Chordata; class Actinopteri; order Siluriformes; family Loricariidae; genus Ancistrus; species Ancistrus triradiatus. Next base: position 613,744 of record JAJAGP010000138.1, read on the forward strand.
CTGAAGCCCGCTGCACTATGGAGCGTGTGCTGTACCACGACACCTTATTGACACCATCGGGAGAGGGAAATGGAGTAAAGAAAGCAAGCAAGCTTGTGTAAATGCACACTGATGGATTTGTCAGTTCTCAGAAATCCTGCGACTGCGGTAACTTCTGCAGCGAGGCAATTCCACAGTAATAAAATCTATCAGGGGAATGAATTTAATCCCCCTTCTCCCTCCTCCCTCCTTCATCTCCTGCTCACCCTCCTCCTCCTCCTCCTTTCCCTCACCAGTGGTGATAAATGAGTCAATTATCGGCAGTCGCATGGCCCTGCAGAAGGGGAACGGATGTGCCGTTATTACCTGTTGCAGCGTGCTAATGTCGCGGTATTAATCATATTCTAATTTTCCCAGGCCCTCGTGCTCGGCACGCATAAATCTGGCACTCGCGAGCAAGTCCGCAGCAGAGAGCCTCTAATACAGCTGCACGTGTGTGTGCGCGCATGTGCGAGTCACAGGTTTGTGGTTAGAGGACATCAATGAGATGTCACCTAGTGTAGAAATTGCTGCGCGCTTGGGTTTTGGGGTCATGTTGCTCATCAGACCCATTGACAGAATGACTTTGCTGTCGGTTTATGTATTTTTTTATTTTATTTTTTTTTGCCCCAGATTTTGGTGAAGGGCACCTGGTACACAGGAGACCCCGTGCTCAAAGTGACTGGCACGGACTTTTAATAGAAGCTAATTCAGAGTTCAAGACACAAAAGTACACCATTTTCTTACACAATCAGGCAATGTGCATTTAGGTATTTTAGAGGAGCTACGAGGCTAATGTAGCTTAAAAGTAATCTCACCCTAATTGTTTTCTTAACTACATGCTCACACCTCAGACTGCCACAGACTTTTATTAGAAGTTCATTTAGAGTTCACAGGAAAATAGAGATTTTTCTTACCCAATCAAGCAACGTGCCTTTAGTGTTGCACTGGAGCTGTGAGGCTAATGTAGCTAACATGTTTTGTTAGCATCTAAATCTGCTACTTACCTCACCTTCTGGTTGGTTTAGAACACAGTATGTTGCTATAACTTATTTAAACAAGTAAAATTAAAGCCATGACTTCAATTTTAAATAAATGACTATGCTAAATGCCTGTTTTTTTTTCTTCTGACAAAGTGAACGTAATGTACCTAAATTCTTTAAAGTACATCCTTTAAAGGTCTTCCTCTACATTCACTTTTCCAGGAGAAGGCATACCCTCAAGGGTACCAAAAAGCAAAGATGCATTTTAGTAGATTTTATTTCTAGAGTGAAAAGGACTCTGTTACACTGATAGGGTTGTACATGCTGTTAGTAGTAGCCTGATGTTGTTAGCTCAGCACATACTCACTGATATTTGTTCTTGTGCAAAGCATTATGCTTATTTTAATTTAAACAATATGTGAATTTGTTTTTAAAGGTCATGAATTGCATTTACTTAATTGGAAGTCATTTACTTTTGGTGTAATCTAACAACAGATGTTTGCTAGTTTCTCCCACTGCTAGTTCTGTTAGCCTGTAGTGTTTACAAATGTGTGTGCTAGTCTCGGCTGAGGTATACCGCATTGTTATTGCTAAATGTGAGTTTTATGTACTGTATAGTATTTGATATTGGTGTAGTTTCTTTAAACGACTTAAAACTGCAACTTTGCCACATTGTCTTTCTGTTGAATCTCTGTCTGGAGTCAGCCTCACTTATTGAGCACTACCCTGCCTACGCTATTAATATCCAAGCTCCCTAAGCTCCGCTGCAATATTTTTTTTATTTTGTATTTTTTTTTACAGATGTAAATTGTCATTTAGTTGAAATGTACACATCTTACAGAATAAATGTGAAGCAGGTAAATAAAGATTTTGCCAGGCAGTAGAGGGGAAAAATTACACTTTTGCATTGCATTACATAGATACATTAGCCTTGTGGCTCCAGTCCAAAAGTGAGAAGCGAGTGTTGGTCAGTCAGTTCCTGCCTTCCCAGAAGGCTTGGTGTCGCTCAGCTTCAACCCCTTACCTTACACATTCACATAGATGATAAATATAACCAATATGAGGCTAGATTGCTGATATCTGTTGCTAACAGAGTATGTAATCTTGCATGGTGTTTGTTATTTACGAGTTGACCATTTAATTTAGGCATACTGGCTGTATTTGCCTGTGTAAATCTCTTAGCCTAAAACATTTCCATCACATTTTAGCACATAGCTGATTAGATTAGAGTCATCAGTGCTATAATTTGCTCCCATTTAATTATGTTTTGGCAAAGGGTGTGCTGACCCACTGCATTTCCAAAAGGAAAATTGTGTATTTTGTCTATTAAATCCCCAAAATAGTTTCAGCTTTTCTAAGCAGCACATTGAGTGGGTTTTCCTCTCAGTCATGACTGCTTTTTAAAGAATAAGTGGACAAGAGGTGGTGATGGGATTTTTACCTGATGTTGATTCTCCAGACTAGTGCTGCCATGATGGCATATATTTTTGGTACCTTCATAGTAACATTCATCACAGTACCAGATACCAAAATGATACACTTAAAACAGGCACAGAATGGTTTAAAGTAGTGTGTGTATTATTGTTTCTATGTTTATAAATCAATCCATTCTTCACTTGTGCTAATGGCACTAAAGACAGAATTGCTTGGTAATGAGTTTTCCGCTCAGAGTTGCTGTTAACTGTATCATTAATAATAAGTTATGGTGTACACATCGTTATTTTGTTCGCTTAAATCAAGTCTAAAACGAGTTTACAGATAATTCAGCATCAAGCCTGATAAGTGTCCTGTTTGCTACATATAAACTTTAGTGGTTAAGGCTCTGGAGGACTAACGGGAAGGTTGTGAATTCAAATCCTGACTCTGCTGAGTACACTATTGGGCCTTTAAGCAAGCCCTTAAACCTTAACTGCTCAGCTCACTTCTAAGTTGCACTGGATAAGAGCAAATGCTGTAAATGGAACTGACATGTCACTCTTCTTTTTTATTTTTTATTTATTTATTTATTTATTTATTTATTTATTTTTTCCCCCTAACAGCCTAAAGCTCGAATGTGAGAAATTGGCCACGGAGAAGACTGAAATCCAGAGGCACTATGTGATGGTAAGATGGCCGTCTGCATGCACATACATACCTGCGTACATACTCACACACACGTATGCGTATATGTATAATATAGAGTACTGCGCAAAAGTTTTAGGCCACTGTTTAGGTGCTAACAGTTGGATTCGTCTCTCCATAGTACTCTTTTCCACTGAGCTTTAGTATATTTTAGACTTTTCACCCTGTTCTCCTTCCAAAAAAGTGGTTTCTTGGCTGCCACCCTTCGAAAATGACGATTCCTGATCAGTCTTTTTTTGGACTGTAGGAGGGTCAGCTTAGCATCCCAATGAAGCTGCCAGATGCTGCTGTTGCTCAAGTGTAAGGGGAGAGCACACTAAATACTTGCCATTATATCCTATTGAAGCTCTGATTGTTTTCAGTTTTTAATATTGCGTACAAATGTCCTGTTTTGTCTGGTTGTATTCTAATGGAGAGACATTACACCATTGCTAAAACAATCTAATCTAATGGTGGCCTAAGATTTTGCACAGTACTGTACATGCATATGTTCACAAATTCAGAACCCGTGAAGTCAGAGATAAAGTGCAGACCTTTCTCTGTTTCTGTCTTTTTCCTTTTGTTTCATGGCTTATAATTTTAGGAGTTGTGGAGTCGCCTAGCAACAGTGTGGCTTTATGGCAATGCTGTGGAATATGACAGACAGCTGCCACGCTGCTTCTTTTATTGCCCAGGCTCTTTTTTTTTTCTCCCTCCATCCCCCACATTCTAACCTCACACAATCTCACACTTTCTTTCATGCTAATGGCTCTGTAACAGCCATCTCACCAGAGCGATGACAATCCTGCCAAGTTCTGATCCAGTTCCTCACACATGCATCCAGATCATGCACAGTTCTGTCTCGGTCACGTTGGACAGAGCCGTCTGCAGCAGCGCCGCTTTATCATGCCCTGCTAAAGCCTCTTTTATGCTTCTTTATAAGTGCTTCTGAGAACAGATTGAACTGAGCTTATGAAAACCTAAGACGCTCAGGGTGTTTCTGAAGGAACATTTCTTAGCTACTCCATCAAGCACGGGGGCCGAGTCGTCAATGGAGAGTAGCAACATGTTTGGTTGTCTGTTCAAAGAAATGGTGGCTTGCTTCCACAGGCGAGGATGTGATCTTCCACGTGAGAGACAGAGAGAGAAACAGTCTGAGTGGTGCTGGGTGAAATACTTAAAAATGTAGTTGATTAAAGTCTTGAAAGAGACTCATAGAAACAGTCTGAAGATCCTTCAACCAACTGACAGAAACATCTAACTTGATTACAGTACACATCAAGTGGAGCACATTTCTATTCCACAGAAAAATTCCACTCCCAAAGCCCGTCTTAAATGGAAGTAGAAGTACACAGAAGCACAATTTTTTGTTAATAAATTGAAAAATATTTACGCAACCTTTTCTTGAAACAAATGTGAATTTATTTTTCATGTTTTATCCCTACTTGTCCTAGTCAGGGTCAAAGGGGTTGGGCAGACTTTTTGGAGAACACAGGGCGCAGGTGTAAGTGGGCCCTAGACGAGGCTGGACTGGGTAGGGTCCCTCGACTGGCCACCCCTCCCTCAGACACTGCCAAAATCATGCCTGTATTTGATGGCTGCTGACCTGACTGGAAGGCACTGCCGGGACTCTGAATTGGTTCTTAGATGCTTTTGCAGATAATTCTGCTGATACAATAGTTTATTGATTTATAAAGGAATGGTGTTCCACCTCGCTACTTGGAAAAGTGGAATTGATTTAAATTCTGTGTCTTTAAACCCGTTTGGATTCGATTGCTTTATCAGGTGGACGTCTGTGATTGAATTTTCACTCGCCTCCTTAGTGAAGAACTCTTGCATTCCCATAGGACGAGCAACTTTCAAACGAGTTGTGTTCTCTAAGAAAATGGATGTTTGCATCACACGTATTTGTCTGGTGAAACTGACCATTATTTCTAAGAAAGTATTAAGTATTGTGCATATTTCAGCATGAAGCAGTGCTTCCCAAAGTGGGGCTGGGGTGGGGGGATGCCTCATGAGGGGGGCACAGCAAGGCAAATGAATCCTTCCTTTTGCCACATCCTAAATATGTGAGATACAAAATACAGTGGAACCTCAGAATTCAAACCCCTCTTCACACAAATAATTTTTTTGCCCCCAAATTTGATCAAAAATTCCAACTTTGAACATGGGAACCATAAATAAAACGCTCAATGGTGCGATCTACCGAAGACGATGCATGGAGTCCAGTCGATGATGACAATGCACCGATATGGTATTCCAATCGGCATTAAATCCAAAAGAAGAAAAACTAGGGTGCGATCATATGCATATTATATTATCATATTATATTATGTATATTATCAGTCTACATGTGTGAAATTCAGACACTTTATTCATGTTTTTAATCATTAATTCCATAAAGATATAGGTGCAAAAACACTTTTGGGGGTCAGGAACAGATGAATCCTAATTACATTACTTCTTATTGGGAAATTTGTTCTGACTTTGAACAAATTGAATCACGTTCTGAGGTTCCACTGTACAGATCAAAGCTGGACTCAAAGCTGCAACCCCAGCAAACGCACACCAGTCACTGAAAAGATTTTGGGATTATACATGTCATTTTTGCAGAGCAAATTCTCAGGTTTAATTTTTCTCTCAGGGACCTAGTGAAGTTTTAAAGCCATTTTTGTGCTTTCGGGGGCTACAAATGAGGGGCATTGCAGGAATTTGAGGAATCACCGACATAAAGTAATGCTTTATACATGTACCTGCCATTAAAATCACCCCCTTAATCTGGAGGAAGTATCTGGCTTTTGTTCCCTCTCCTCATAGCTTAGGGAGTGATAAGAGAATGGAGTTCTCCTAACGTCCATCCAATTCAATAATGCAGAGACTCCATAAAGCCTCCATTTGTAGATTTGGGAATGTCCATGTTTGACTTGGATTTGTATGATAGAAGACCTAGAAAAAAGTCTATATAATTGTGTGCATCCAGAGCACTGCTGAGTCGTTTTTTTTTTGCCTGTCATTTTGTCATGGGAGGGGCAAGGAAAAATCCTGACGTGGCCAATCAAGATGGAAATAAAATCATCTAGTAGCATCTGTAAATACCACATGACCTAAATCCCATCTTGATGGGGCCTTAGGCTGCTAAACCTGACTACACAAAGTAAATAGTATGTCAAATACTTTTGATACCTTAGATAGACCTGTCATTTGGCATGCAATTTTTGATGGTAAGTACCTCAAACGTGCTCATCCATCTTAGCTGCAGAGGAAATGAGCTTCTGGTTTGAAAAGTGACACTGAGTGAAATGTTTATCTGAAGGCTTCAGAAAGAAAGACACTTTATGACAGGGTTGAGCTGACATGACCAAGAAATGATCACGAAGTTTCTGAATGGCTGAAAATCTCTGATCTGTTGACCTTCTCTTTTTTTTTTTTTTTCTTTGCTTTGCAGTACTATGAAATGTCCTACGGCCTCAACATCGAGATGCACAAACAGGTGAGGGTTTTTGCACCACTTCTTAAAATGAAGCCTCCAGTTTAGCATCGTGCTTACTGTGTCTAAATCTAAATCAGCCATCATTTTGCCCTATTTTCACCACAGTATGTGAATCATTTTTAAAGGTTGATTAAGTATTGTTGATGGTCGGAGTCGGAAGATAAAGCCAAGTCAAATTTATTAATGTAGCGCTTTTTACAATGGAGCATTGTCTCGAAGCAGTTTTACTAAGATCTAGGCACAAAGCCCTAAATGACCAAGCCTAGGGTGACACTGGTAAGGAAAAATCTCAGACTCAAAAAGGGACTCCTTGGGCAGCTCAGATGATGTACAACTGTGCAAAGCAACCATGGACTCCTGCAGTCAACAGTCAACTTTTATTGTCCACATTATTCAGAGACAGATGTCGTTTCTGCAGCAGTCTGAAAGCAGCTCTGTATGATGACTCATCGTTCTTGCTGAGGAGCACCATAGTTGAGTCATCGGATTTGATGCTGTGGATCGAACTGTACTTTGCAGAGTCGTGGGTCAGCAGTGTGAACTGCAGTGACCTGAGAACACAGCCCTGTTTGGCACCAGTGGTCAGTGTGGTGGTGTTGGAGGTGATGCTACTGGTTCTGACTGAGTTCTCAGTCAGGAAGTCTAGGATCTAGTAGATTAAGCCTTTCTACCAGTTGCTGTGGAGTGATGGTGTTGAATGCTGAGCTGAAGTCTGTGAATAGCGTTGTCTGTTGAATGGTTAAGACAGTTTGGAGACAGCAGGGGGTCTAGTGGATTGGGCAGTAAGGTTTTGATGTGCCTCATAATGAGCCTCTCGAAGCACTCTGATGATCGGTGTGATTGCTGTGGGACAGCATTCATTAAGACAGGACACTGACGACTTAATTGGCACCGGAACGTTTTGAAGCACGTTGGGATGGCGGCACTGTTTAGCGAGACGTTGAAAATGTCTTTGAGAACATCTGTCGGCTGGTTTGTTCATCCTCCGAGCACTGGTACGTTGTTAGGTCCTGCAGCCTTTGGAGGGTTTACTCTTTGTAGAGAGAGGTCGTTGGGAGGAGGGGTGAGCTTCAATCCAGTCCTGTTGTTCTGTGCTTCACACTGAGTGTTTACATGCACATTCAAATGGTCATGTAAACAGCATACTCCAATCTAGAAATCAGATCAAGAAATTCTAAATAAAGAGATCTGGATTTTACCCCAGAAATTGGATTTCCCATAGCATGTATGCCAGTTACTCGACATGAAATATTTCTTTTCAGTCTGCGCATAGCTCACGGCTTAAACAACACGGTTGCCAGGGCAGCTTATTCTAAAGACTTGGCTTTTATTTGGGCTCTTTTTTCCATTGACTGTAGCTTTTTTTCTAGTGGGATCTGGCAGCCCCAGTATTAAACGCGCCACTGAAGGCGGCGAAATGAAAATGAAGAGTTTGATTATATAATATTTAAGTTTGAAGTTTATCACACATTTCTGTGAGATTACTGGCTGGTTGCAAAGTAGAAATCCGATTACTGCCCGAGTCATGTAAACCAGAGGTTTGGGTAGGATTGTGTTGATTTGTTCTTCACCGTTCAGACATATTATGATCTGTAAAGTACACTATATGGACAAAATTATTGGGAAACCTACAGGCACTTTTATGACATCCCATTCTAAATCCATAGGCATCCATTGGTCCTCCATTTTCAAGGAAGGCTTTCTACAAGATTTTGAACTGTCTGTGGGAATTTTTGCCCATTCATCCAGAAGAGCATTCATGAGGTCAGACACTGATGTTGGACAAGAGGGTTTGGCACACCATCTCCATTCTTGTTCATCCCAAAGATGTTTGATGGGAATGATGTCAGGGATCTGTGTGGGCCAGCCAAGTTCTTATAAATCAGGCTCACCCAACCAGCCTTTATGGACCTTGCTTTATGGACTGGGGCACAGTTATGCTGGAACATGAAAGGTCCTTCCACAACGTTACAAGTGTTGAAGAGGTCTTGGTATGCTAAAGCATTAAGGTTTCCCTTAATTAGAACTAAGGGGAATAGGCCACACTGAAAAACAATCCCACAGCTTTATTTGTCCTCCACCAAACATGGAGTTGGCACAATGCAGTCAGGCAGATAACATTCTCCTGGCATTTGCCAAACCCAGACTTGTCCATCAGACTCCTAGACAGAGAAGATTTGTCATACCACAGAACATTTCCACTGCTTCTGAGTCCAGTGGCGGTTTGCTTTATACCACTCCATCTGACACTTCCCATTGTGCTTGGAGATGTAGGGCTTTATGCAGCTGCTCAGCCCATGCCATGAAGCTCGAGGAGGCATGGAACTCTGTATTTATTGAGTCAGCGGAGTGTTGGTGATTTTTATGCACTATGAGCCTCAGCACTCGCCGACCCCACTCTGCAATTTTACATGGTTGCTGTGGTTCCTAAACGCTTCCGCTTTTCCCACAATAATACCACTCGCAGTTGATCGTGGAATGTCTAGGAGGCAAGAAAGTTCACAAACTGACTTGTTGCGTCCAATTGCAGTGACGCATTTGAATTCAGTGAGCTCTTCGGAACGACAAATTTTTTTCCACAAATGCTTGTAAATTCAAACTGAATGGCCATGTGCTTGACTTCATACACACGTGTGTATGACTTTATATTCAGTGATTAAGAGGTGTGTCCCAATACTTTTGTCCATATCATGTATCTAAATATGATTTACCCTATGAATCTGGACATAAAGCACATGCTGTGTATTTCTGTGAATTCAAGAAGAAAATAGTTTCCATTTCAGTTTGAGCTGAACTTGCCTTTTAAAACATTTGACTTGTGTGCATTTCCTGACCTTCATCGCCTTTTATCACCAAACCTCTGCTGATTTTCACTTTAAGTCCGGTCACTGCTCTCCCAGAATCTTCTCTCTTGCTTGTTCACTCTGCTCGCTCAAGTGCAGCATGAAATCCCTCTGCTAATAAAAACATCAAATCCGTCCACCTTCCTCCAGCCCCCCCTACTGCTCTCTCTATCTCTCTCTCTCTCTCTGTCTCACCCACTCCATCTCGGTGTCTCTCACCCTTTCTCTTTCTCCATCCCTCTCTCCTCTGGTGTGCTTTTCTCTTCTGAAGATGCTGGGGATGAAGATGATGGAAAATGAAGGCAGGTTGATAAAGGATGGATGGATGGATAATAGAGCAATAGAGAAGAACAGAAGTGGCAGGGTTGTTTATCTCTAAAGAATAGATAGGGAAAGGAGAGATGCTTCATACTGACAAGTCACTCTGTTAGAGATGTCTTACTGTCACCCTGATGACTGAGTGGGTTAGAGAGACTCGGAGAGAGAGAGTGTATTCCTACAGCGCAACAAGACAAACAGCCCTTAGTAATAATGGCATCGGGTAGAATTATGCATGTTATTAGCACGGTTAGTGCTCCTGCTTGATTGATGGTGTGTTTCTGCACGTTTTAACAACCTGTGTGTCTCCAGCTAGCATTGGCTCGGGTTGACTGTGCAGTGTAGCTGATGCACGCTACAGAAATATGTGAACACCTGAACACCACACTAATATCGGTTCACCCGTCATCTTATTCTGCTGTCAGCCTTCGGTGAAGCATGGTTCATTACTCCAGAGTCCATTGGTGGTGTACTTTTAACCCATTCCAAGTAGTGCTCTTAGGTTAGTGTGCAGATGTGATAACTCAGTCCAAACATTTAGCTCTATAGTTTACAGATGCAACGTATAAGGACAATATTGCTGAAAACACGAGTGGAACGCTACCATCTACACAGCATCCCTAATCCCACCGCATTTTAATCTTTTAATTCATTTGAATTGTTTTTATTTTGGCCCCCTTTTTCAAGACGACTAAACATTTATCTAAAATCAACCATAAGTTATTCTAAATGGAATTATTTTCTTTCATACTCTCATTCACTTCAAGTAATACCGGCTACCTGATTTCACACCTCCCCCCCCCTTTTTGTTTTATTTTTTGTATGTATTTTTTGTTTATTTACTTATTGTTTTTTAGTTATTTCTTTTTCTTTGTGTGTGTCTATGTCTGTGTTATGTCATATTTGGGGTTAGGGGCTATAAGTTGAGTTGAATTGAAAATTTTTGAGGAACGTTGCAAATTATGGTGTTTATCATTTGTTTTTTGTTCATCATTTTGACTTGTCTGTTAAAATGTTTTAATGTCTTGACTATATTCCTCAATAAAAAAAAAATCAAGTTTAAATCTTTTTAAACTAATTTTAAGTACAGACCTTTATCCAGTGAGTTTAAATTGATCACCCCCTGTTGTGTGGTGCCCCCTCTGAGGGGGGCACAGACCCTAGGTTGGGAACAGTGGCCCTATAGGTTAGTGGTGGTAAGTATAGTTTGTAGAATGTAGGGAATGGTGAATATGGGACCATTTTGGACACATCCCATAGTGACAGGTTATTCACAGGGTCAAATAGTAAAATTAGCGCAAGTGTTGACGTTGACAGAATTAATTATAATTTTACTAGATCACAGTATTATAACGTAGTATAGTATCGTCCAGCTCTAGGTACTAAAAAGTAGTGCCTGTCTTTCTATTCATCTGTGCTTTTTGCCGTCTTTCTTCTGGAGATGAGTTTTGTAGATTATATTACTATCATTATTACTGGTTTTGAACTCTGCTGTCTGACTGTACCCTGTGTAAACTTGATTAGATGGCAAGTACTGAGGTAGAGTAACCCCTTTTTCTGCTACTACCTATGGCAAAATTCCCAGCTCATTACAGCATATGATCTTACATTATGGACTTACATTATTGCAATGCATATTATCTGCATACCTTCTACTAGCCCTTGTAAAGTGTTTATTAAGGAAATATTGAATATTATGCTCAGGACATGAAGATTTTTGGCATCTGATCCTGTATTATGGTAGGGTAGGGTGGGGGTTGAGGTAGTGGGAGCTGTGCTGACCTGCTGTATGAGGATGCTTCGTGGAAGGAGAAGGGTTTCAGCATGGCTGCAGTGGACCAGCAGCTGCTCAGCATGAATATTTTACACTGCTCTCCTCTCACAGTGCTGCAATTAGCCTTCACCACATGTGCACAGCTGAAATATTTACTAGGGGTGTGTGTGTGTGTGTGTGTGTGTGTGTGTGTGTCACAGTCTGTCTCAAGTATTAATGGTTTCTTTCTCGCTCATTCCCCCACACAGACACTTCTCTCACTCTTTCTTGCTCTGTCTCTCTCAATTACCCTCACTCATTCTTCTCTCTCTCTTATCGGTGCAGACGGAGATTGCCAAGCGGTTGAATGTGATCTGCGCTCAGCTCATCCCATTTCTCTCCCAGGAGGTAAAACACACACCCTAGTCATATTTCTCTTACTGAAAATACTCTCATTCCTTAACGTCTTTTTTTCTGCTTACACGCACTTGTATTTCGGTTATTGTGGCCCATTTCTTTTGACTTGTGTGTTACTGTAGCCAAACAATGGAGACAATAAGCTTCATCTGCTGCCAGCTCTAACATCTGGAAAGCAACTGTGCTATTTTGCACAAATGTGACTCGCCGCTTCCTTTCACTGGAGCTTATTGGCCGACGACAGCATCGTCGCTTGTTTAACGCATTTCTTCCACCATATTTCTTTCTTTGCCATGTTAAAACTGGAAAGGATCTTTTCCTAAACAAGTTTTAAGCTTAAAGTAGGGGTGTGCAATATTGGAGATGGGGAATTGATATTTTGTCGATAAGATAATTAGACAATACGTTGGCAGTGTATATCTTGGTCTGAATTATTTTCAGAAGCTGTTTGAACTCGTCTCTGTCAACCGCCTGAATTGGCACCGTGTCTTTTGCGATGTAACTGGCGACAGCATTTTAAGTCTTGCCATCTGTTTTCTTTTCTTGTCATAAGGCACTGTTTATGCATAATGATTCCGCTAAGGTTTGCTGAGTGTGTTTTTGTGCTGGTACCTTGGCTGGTTTAAGCCTGTCCTGGTCAGCTGACTCTCAAAGTTTGTCATAATCTTTACATTCTGCACGGCAGTTAGTTTGCAGATGCTTAAATAGGTTAGTTGGCGAGCTGTCTTTAACGGCAACCGATTTTCGACATTTAGCAGATTGCCATCTTTTGAGCAACATCAAAAACACTGATCTTTTCAAAGCCAATCCACTTCAAACGACGTAGACTGATGCTGGTGATGTCTGTATTTTGTCTCCTGGCACCGTTTGTTCACTCATTTTTAAATTCAGTCGTACTTTTCAAGTAGAAAACTAGCTTGGTTTGTGGTACTAGCGTGGTACATGCACTTTTATCCTACCTGGCTACATGACGCAGTTAAAAAAAAACAACTCTTAAGGCATGTTTTTTGCAAAGTGAGTGACATGCTCAATAATGTCAGCTCGCACATTGTTAAAACAACAGTTAGGATATTATGTAGGGCGATATGTATCAAACACCCATAGCGTAAAGTTCTGTAGAGTAATCATCCACTAAATAGAATGGTACTAAAGAGTAGCAGGAAGAACATTGATTTATTAATTTGTGGAAATTGAGTCCAGTGACTGAGCTTCTTGAGTCTGACCCATTGTATTGCCAGTGGTTGTCTATGAGGATGACTTGGCTGTATGCTTGATTACATGCATCTGTTAGTAGTGGATGTGACACATTTAAATGTACAGGTATGCACAGTTTAACAACTGTATTAAGTTCCCTTTCACCGAAATGTCTGCATGTCCTCCCTGTGTCCATGTGGGTTTTCTCTGGGTTCTCCGGTTTCCTCTCACAGTCCAAAGACATGCATGTTAGTTTAATTGACTACACTAATTGACTTGAGTGTATGAGTGACTTGTTTTGAGACAACCTTGTGTGGGTCGCTGAACATGGCCACTGATGCTGATAGCGACGTTAAATAAATGAATAAACGTAAACCTAAGATTTGCAATGTACAATCTAAGCAAATTGGCAATCCTGGGATTTGAACCCTCAATCTACCAATCAGTAGTTAAATGGCCAGTCCCCACACAGCCTACTACTTCTTCTTTTGATTCATGCAGCATGAAGCTCACTGTTCTGATGAGATTCATGCATGCACTGTGGTTCGGTACTTAATGAGATGATGTTCGTGTTTGCAGCACCAGCAGCAGGTGGTCCAGGCCATGGAACGTGCCAAACAGGTGACTATGGGGGAGTTGAATGCGTCGATAGGGGTACGTGGACTCCCCCCTCTGCCTCCCACAGTGTGTACTTCCATCTTCTCATCCACTTTTGTTTGTTTGTTTATTTATTTATTTGTTGTTTCATTTGCACTTAAGGGTTGTGTAATCTAGATCTGGGGACAGTTTGAGGCTGGTTAGTTATGTATCGTGGTGCTTTATTTGGTCATTGTCAATTCCCATTCCTTAATTTGAGGGGCTGAGGGTTTCTGCTGAAGGTTTATACCCCTTTAAAGATTTTTTTGTATGAGTACAGTGCCTAGTACAAGGCAAAAGAAGGTATCTGGAAAATATGACAAATAAAGCAGAACATTGGTCGTTTTGTGTAATGAAGACTGCACTCCTTCACTTTCTCCAGTTTTACAATGTTGCAGTGTGCCATGGATAATAATCAGAATTCAGAACTACCTGTACCTGGGTGAGTTCCTGTCTGTTTACCATTGCATAACAGTATCTGGTGGTGACTAAGCGACGACTCCTTGGGTAATCTTCTAATTGATTAGTAAGAGTGATAGGAAAGGTGATCGTACTCTGTTTCCATCTGCTTTTCCTGGTGAGGGTAAGGCTGGAGATATCAATCCAGACTTCTCTATCGCAGGATACAGATTCAAGCTCGTTCCCAAAGCATCTACGAGACATAATCAATCCAGCTGGTCCCGGTTCTGCCCTGGGGTCTCCATCCATAGGGACGTGCCTGGAACAGCCAAAAACTGGGGGCATTCCTATGAGATGCCCAAACCGCCTATTGGCCCAAATGATCACTGGCTGTAATACAAGGCTCCACTGGACTGACAGAGTCCTCACACTGTCATACCCATGTAGTGTGCATATTTACATCAATCTGCATGCTCTGCCTTGTTTCTAGCTCCACCCTCATGTCCCTATTCTGACCTTGGAACCCTAGCAGGAAGAGTAACCAGATACTATGCAGCACTGTTAATTTCGCAATGACCAGATGTGGAGGTTCCATCATTCTCGGCTACTCGATGTCCCGCTGAACAAGTAGCAATTGCAATAGCTTCAAGTTTTTTTTGTTGGTTTAGTTTGTCCTGCTTGCTTTGACATTCATGGACATCAGCGCTCGCTCTTAGATCTTTTTTTTATTATTTATTTATTTATTTATTTATTTATTTCTATCCACTGTCATGTATCAGTGTGCTAGCTGTGAGTCTGCCCCTGTCCACGTGGCCTTCCCACCATGGTCATGCTCCCGGTATACAAGCTAATCTTCACCTCCTCTCAACTCCCATTTGTTCTTCTCTGTCTCTCCAGCAACAGCTGCAGGCTCAGCACCTTTCCCAGCATGCCGCTCAAGCTCTGCCTATGGCTCCTCACCCCTCTGGCTTACCCCATCCTGGCCTGGCACTCGGTGGCAGCTCAAGCCTGCTGGCACTCTCTGGGGCACTTGGGGCGCAGCTGGCTGCTAAGGATGAGAGGGCGCATCTGGAGGCCGTAGCAGCGGCGGCTGCTGCCGCCGAACATCACCGAGGTACAAAATGATGTTCAGATATTTAATAGCATATTCCATCTAATCTGATAGTGCTGAGACATACAGTGGAGATGGATGATAATGGAAGGAAGGATAAATGTGAGTTTTTACCTGTGAAGATGCTAGGCTCGCTAGCTGCTACAATGCTGGCCTGTTTGGCTGGATGTGTGCTACCTTTTCATAAATCAAACCGCAATTCCAATAGTCTTTGACATATTGGCCTCACCTACTAAGAGTAGCATGATGCTCATGTCCATGGGGTAGCTCGATGTGTTCAGGCATGAAAACATAATGCATCATAGGGGTGTGCGATACTGACAGAAAATATCTCTATTTTCTGAGAGTGTATAGATAACAATAATTAGACGATAATTTGGGTATATCTTGGGTCTAACGTATTCAAAAGTTGTTTGAACTTATCTCTCTCAGCCACCTGAATTGGAACCGTGTCCGTCATGATCTAATTGGTGCCATCTGCTGCTTTTCTTGTCATAAGGCACTCTTTCCCCCGAATGATTCTGCTAAAGTTTGCTGAGTGTGCTCTGTGGTGAACCAACATAAAGATTTCTGCTACAAATATGTATGTTATGTTTTAAGACCTCGGCAAAAGCACTTATGTTTTTAAATGAAAATCCTTGTTCCCTATACAAGTTATTTTCATGTAGGAAATCTGCCAATCGTGTCATTTGATCAGGGTTGCCCAAAGTTTAGCGTTGAGAATGTATTTATGGTGATTTGTTGGTAGGTGGACAGCTGATTCCGTCTGATTTGCCAATAAATAACTTTTGCTTGGATAAATGTTTGTTCTGATTGAAACCCTAATTGTGTGTTTGTTTTTGATTGACTGTGTGAACGTGGACCTGGTGTGCAGACCGTGAAGCTGGACCTGTGAGTAATTCTTCCTCTTTGTCTCTTTCCTCTTCTCTGTATTTGGTCTGTACTGTGTTAATCTGCTGCATCGTCTGTCTGCTTAGCACCACATTCTCTGAATGGCGAGTCAGTTAAGTGTTAATTTAATGAAGAATTTCTCCCTCGGCTCTAACATCTGCTTCATTTATGAATCAGTCCAGTTTGCGGACAGCTGTATTGTTTGGGGTTAGTTTCTTAAAGTGATGTTTATATGATAATTATTTCTGGAGTGTTTCAGTAAGCCATGGAAGTACAGTAATGCGGTATAGGCTATATTCAGCTCCTGACATTAATGTAATACATGAAATGCATGGTAAACTGGAAACTTCTCCATTTGTGTGCTGAGAGTTTTTGCCTGGTAGTTTTTCTATTTTGCTGGACTTATAAGACAACCGATACATGTATCACATATCAGATGACATGCTAGGAATGGTTCTGTGGGAATGCTTGTGTGGTTTTTGAAACATAGATGCACATTCCAGGGAGCTTTCTATTGTTTTTAACAGTTTAAACAGGTCCAAACAATTGTGGGTTAAGGGCCTTGCTAAAGGACCCAACAGTGGCAGCTTGGCAGAGGTTGGATTTGAACCCTAGACCTTCTGGTCCACTCTCACTACCTGAACCGCTATGCTATGACTTAACCGTCGGTTGCTTGCATTATGCATCGTAATATTGTCCCAGTTATAAGCCACTCTGAATAAGATGTCTGTGGCAGTAAATGTAAACAAGAAATGAGATTTGACATGATCGCAAAACAATCCAGGAATCATTTAGAGGTCTTGACTCTTTACATTTTGCTGTCGTTCAGGGATTTCAGACTCACTCTGGGATGCTTTCCCAGGTTGGCAGTGTTAGCATTGCATGTGTTTGAAGCCTTTCTGCATCTCTCTCTCTCTCTCTCTCTCTCTCTCTCTCTCTCTCACTTTTTCTCCATCACCCCACATCCCTTAAAACAGGCAGTCATGCATTAAGCTGCTTTATTGCCCTCGGGTATAGCACTTCTGCAGCTTATTTGATCTAGCATTCTCTCTTTCTCTCTGTCTCTGATTCCCTTCTCCCAGAGCTCCTTATCAAATGGAGACAAAGGCCGGCCATCAGACTACCTCAGCAACGGAAAGAAAAGGAAAGCAGACGAGAAGGAGTTCACAGACTATGTGAGCGACGCTTCGTATGAATGCGATTATTATTAAATGTGCTCTGTGAAGTTGTGACAGAAAGAGAATAAAAACTGGACTTTCCTCTCCCTCAGGGTAGTGACGCTGACAAGAGTGACGATAACTTGGTGGTGGACGAGGTGAGAGTTGTTTTTTTTTTCTCTCGGATCGTGTGGAACAGGACTTGAAAGCGAGTCGAGATGTGAAGGAATGTGTGATGTTTTTCTTTTGTGTAGGACCCCTCGTCCCCACGGAGTGTGCACTCCTACTCCTCCAGAGAGAATGGCTTGGATAAACTACCCCCCTCCAGAAAAGAGGCCCTGCCCCAGGCCAGCCCCACCTCCCTCGCTTCCTCCAGCAGCGCTGCCTCCCCCTCCCGCAGCAAAGAGCCTCCTCCGGTACACACACAGACTTTTACCACCCTGTATTTCCCCATACTAAACCAAATATACATGCGTACATGCCCACCTACCTACCATGCTTTTTTTTTTACTTGTCCTAAACCACAGTAACACGCAGTCACTGCCTTTACTTTTTAACCATACAGCCATGAGGTGTGTGTGTGTGTGTGTGTGTGTGTGTGTATGTACGTATATGCACTTGTCTTACTGTAGTTATGATGACTTTCCATTGACATGAATGACAATGAAGGATTACTGAAGCTAAATAATTCTACACTTATCCATAACCCTAACCTCTGTAACCTAAAGCAAAGGCTCATTTGGTTTTTCAAATAATAATTGCGATTTTTGTTAAAAAACAAAAAGACTGGAAAAATGGTCCAAATTTTGAGGTCAAAATAGGTCTGTTTTACGATGGGGATACATTCCGACAAATCCTTCGTAAGTTGAATTTATCATAAACCGAGTACCTTAATATATACTGTATATATCCTTTCATAGTCTGCCTTATTATACGACTGTGACCCAGGCTCACTACACTTCCCAGTGCTCATCACTCCCGCCACATGACAACCTACATCATGCACATGGCATAGAGTAGAGAGTATGGTTCCTGCTGAATGTGTATTTATGTGTATTATGGGATTCCCATCGTAAAGTCGAAATAATTGAAGTCGGGCCTTCGTAAAATGGGGAGTACTGGTAAAATTATTTACTTAAAATTAATTACCTAAAATTATTATTATATTATAGTCTTAATCAAACCAAGACACTGTTACTTTTGGAAGCAAACAATGATGATGAGCCTGTGTCCCATCTTCTTTCAAACTTTATCAGAAATAAATCAACTGAATATAGCCAACAACATCCGTTCTGTCCATTTTTATTATAAAATGTGAAAATATAATCCTAACATTCAGTTTGCCCTCAGACAAAAAAGAACTATCCAGTTAAGCCATCTTGGAAAGGAACAGTCAGATGCTCGACCAGCAGCAGACAAACGTCTGAGCTGCAGAGAACCTCCTTAGGCCAGTTTCTCTAAATGAAAGTCAAACTCCCCACCCAGTGAATGAATATTCAAAAACAAACAAACCAGCAATGAGTAAAATCAAAACACAATCTGACAATGCTGCAGACATCATGCACCAACGTACTCTCACTGGGAGACGTTTTGGTTTTTTTCGTTAGCCAATCTGAATGCAGATTTTTAGGTATGTAGAGAGAGGACTGATTTATTCTGTTTGAATGGATTGTTGATATTCGAGAACGATAGAACAGAAGTTGAGTTTATAAGAAACGGTACGTCTGACAGACACATTGAACTCTGCTGGTCTCGAGAACAATCGCCAAGTCCACCTTACACCGAGACGAGTCCAAATGAGGCAGACACTGAGGCTACTCGTTTATGGTCTCGAGACCGGACTTCATTAGTACTACAACACTAATGATTACTGTAGCTAATTAATACTGTGCATACACCTACACCCAGCCCTAACCTTAACCTCAGTTACCTCAAGCAAAGCTTTTGACACTCTTGGTTTTTCAACATATAGTTTTAGTTTCTGTTTAAAAAAAAAAAAAAAGTTTTCCTCATGGGACCAGCAAAATGTCCCCATAAGGTAAAAATGTCAGATCTTTTCATCTTTCAGATCTTTCAAATGTCCCCACAACGTGGACCCCCCCCATACACACACACACACACACACACACACACACACACACACACACACACACACACACACACTGTATGTACTGTTTCGCATGTATCAACCATGCACACACAGAATCAGCATCCCGAGTGCACACAAACATACCTTTCCAATCATGTCTCCATCCTCCTAGAGAGAGAAGTCCAGCACCCCAGGGATGAAACCTGGTACCCCCATGTCCCAGGACTCCTCCACCCCTGGCCCCAGTGGCCCTCCCCAGTTCCGCCCCGTTCCTGGTAAACCTGGCGTGGACCCTCTGGGTGAGTCTCAAATCCCTGTAGAGCAGTCGAGTGTGTGAGATGTCTTAATCAGTGGCACTGTGGGCAGATCAGCCAGCAGAGGGCACTAGTGATCTTCAGTGTGTTCTTTGTTCTATAGTCATACTGCTTTAGAGCAGGGTTGTAGTCTGATATGCAAAGCATTTAGTTCATCTCTGTAGGTTTGCTGTTCATAATAAGTATGTGTAGATTTATTTGTATGTAGTGTTTGTTGTTTTTTCCATAATGAATAACTGCAGGGTTATGACTGCATTATAAATTAAGAGACAATAATGCAGATTTTTCCCCCGTTTTAACCCTGCTTATTCTGGTCAGGGTGGGGGGGGGGGGGGACTAGACAACCCATTATACAGATTTCCTTCCATTAAACACTGCCAATCTTGCCTGATTGAAGTTGCCTGAAGGCACTGACGCAGGGCACAGGCACATGTGGCCACTCACTTACTCTGGGACACTTTAGTGACACCAGCAGAGCTAGAACATCTTTGGAATGTGAAAGGAAACCAGAGTACCTGGAGGAAACCAGACACGGGGAGAACGTACAAACTCCACACATACAGCTGCCAGGCTGGGCCGTGACTCAGGCGCCCGATTCTCCGGAGCTGGGAGGAGATGGCGCTACCCGCTGCGCCACTGTACCGCCCCCACAATATGCATGTTAAATAGAATTCTATCTGTAACTGCGGCTCTAGTTCCAAGCTGCTTGATCAGTTCTGTTTGATGGAGGATAAGAGCATGTGAACCATTCAGGCAGATCAAAGTCAAATCAGCAACAAAGAAACTCCAGACTGATAAACTTTTGTCCCTATTCAGCTCTGGGTGTGAGAAACCCGTTAGCGGTGCAGGGTGTGTATCCTCCCGGCGCCTTCGGTCTGCCTCCTCCGGGCGTGAATGGTGAGCTAGCGGGGGCCGCCGTGGCGTACGGAGCCGGGCTCCACCTCGTCTCGCCACAGATGAATGGCTCTGCCGCTGCTGCAGCCGCTGCCGCCGCCGCCGCTGGATACGGACGATCCCCTGTGGTGAGACGCCAGCTTTTATACATTGCAAATTTGTGCTTTGATATTGTTTGATGTCTTTTATTTTAAAGTCCGCCTGAAGTTTATATAAATTTGTCTTTATGAGGAGTAAATAATGTATATTAATGGCACCTGGTTCTCTTGCTTAAGGTTAGCATAGGGCAAGTGTACCTGCCATTTCAAGATGTGTGTGCAAAAGTCTTAGGCCACCATTTAGTTTTGCTGTTTTAGGAAGGGTATAATGACCGTACCATACCATATGTCGATGACTGGAACCAAAAATTTCAAACTTGGATTCGTCACTCTGTAGTCCAAGTGGTTTCTTGACTGCTAGCCTTTCCAAAAAGACCATTCCTGATCAGGCTTCTTTGGACTGTAGACAAGTCAGCTTGGCGTCCCGATGAAGTTGCCAGATGCTGTTATTGCTGAAGTGTAAGGGGAGGGCACACTGAATACTTGCCCCAGGACACCTTATCTTCAAAAGGGGGGCACTGCAGAAAAAGATTGGCAACCACCGCCCTAGCTGAGCTTGAACTGGATAAAAATATAGTGCAGCCCTACTTATTAGGGTCCTTATAATTTTAGGTGGGCTACGAGTCCCCCCACCCACACATGAGGGTTCCTGGGCTACCTGCAAGTCTGCAGCCTGCCGCCTCAGGAAAACCGTGAGTTTTCATCCTTTGGTTTGAGTCTCTCTCATGGTCCTGAATGCGCTTAGTCTGATCCCTCTCATTTGGAATTTCCAGTGCCTACTCCTTCCATGTTAGTGCAGATGGGCAGATGCAGCCAGTCCCCTTCCCTCCTGACGCCCTCCTGGGCCCGGGCATCCCACGCCACGCTCGCCAAATCCACACTCTCAGCCATGGAGAGGTGGTGTGCGCCGTCACCATTAGCACATCCACGCGCCACGTCTACACCGGGGGTAAAGGCTGTGTCAAAGTGTGGGACATTAGCCAGCCGGGCAGCAAGAGCCCCATGGCCCAGCTGGACTGCCTGGTGAGTTCCTCTCCACTGTTCCTCTCGGTGCAGAGAAACCGGTGCAGTAATCGTCATGTAACTTCTCCTCTTGTCCAATCAGAACAGGGATAACTACATCCGCTCATGCAAGCTCCTCCCAGATGGACGGACTTTGATCGTGGGAGGTGAAGCCAGCACTCTGTCCATCTGGGACTTGGCCACACCCACTCCACGCATTAAGGCGGAGTTGACGTCCTCCGCTCCAGCTTGTTACGCATTGGCCATCAGTCCAGACAACAAGGTCTGTTTCTCCTGCTGCAGCGATGGTAACATTGTAGTGTGGGACCTTCATAACCAGACACTCGTCAGGTAACCGCGACCACCGGAGAGCTTTAAATGTCCCACTGAAGCAGCACAGTGCAGGTGTCTTACTTAGTGTGTGTGTGTGTGTGTGTGTGTGTGTGTGTGTGTGTGTGTGTGTGTGTGTGTGTGTGTGTGATCCTCCGCAGGCAGTTCCAGGGTCACACGGATGGAGCAAGCTGCATCGACATCTCCAATGATGGGACCAAACTGTGGACGGGGGGCCTCGATAACACGGTGCGCTGCTGGGACCTGAGAGAAGGCCGACAGCTCCAGCAACATGACTTTACCTCACAGGTACTACTGGGAAATGGAGTCCTTACTATATGATATTCAATATTTCATCTATTTCTACTACTACTTTGTGCTATAGTTTTTATTCTCTTTTATAATAATCTATATTATTTTGTTCTTTATTTCATCTTAGCCTGTATATTATTCTTTTCTAATTTTAAGTAGTATATTTTCTTTACATATGTTCTTTAATTCTTATATTTAACATCCAGGCTCCCCATGGAGGATAAGTCCCAATTTGAGTCTTGGTCCTCCCAAGGTTTCTTCTCTGTAACATTTTCCTTGCCACTGTTGCCTACCTTAAAAAGTGCTATATAAATAAATTTGACTTGACTCCTTTCTGCTAATGTGGCAATTAGAATACTCAAAACCAATGAGATGATGCTTGGTTGCTTTCAGTCAGTCTTCTTGTAATCCCTGAGGAATTAACTGTGCTTGATCGATTCATACGAGTCACAATGTCAGAGTCTCCCAAAAATGATTTGAAGTTTCTTTCCAAATCTCACTAAGGTAGTGTAAGCAATGTGCTGTAGTTTCTGTTGCTTTATACAGAAACATGCATGAAAATGTTAATTATATGATGGATTGATTAGCCATGGACCAAGAATAGTCTCACTTTCAATGCAAGAAAAGAGGAAACCATTTAGAGAAGTTATAGGTTAAGGTGTTCAAAATGATGCAGGAAGGGAAGGTCGGACGGGGATCAACTCCCCACCTCTGCAGCAGTGGATCCTCTCTGAGATGAGGACGGCAGCCACGTGTTGCACCGTCCTCTCTCTGTGGAGGGTCTGCACACGGCTGTACACTGTGGACTGCATTTAATGGAAATCATAAATCAGGTCTCTCTGAAGCAGTTACACTCTCTTTATTTAATTTGTGTAATGGAATTTATCCTGAGTGGCTATAAATTAAGTCAGTGTGAAAACTAATTTGGACAGTAAACAAACCCTTCTCGATTATCATTACCTAATTGTTCTTTCAGCAATTAACTAGAAGATATGATACACATTTTAGCAAATTAGCTTCATACTCATCTGTCACACTCATTGAAGTGCAAAAAAAATATTTTCAAACCTAAAACAGTGATTCTTTTGTGTGTGTATGAGGATGAAACTCCTTGAGAGGAGAGAAATACCTGTAACATGTAGGACCATGAAAACCTTTGGCTAGTTTTTAGAAACAAAAGTATTTGCTTGTTTTTGGAAAATTAAGTAATTAAAAAATAGTTAAACATAATAAATATTTAGTGTAAAAGTTGAGGGTTTACTGTGTGGTGTAGGGTTTGTGATTGGGTGTAGGGTTTGGTGTTGGTTTGAGTGTAGGGATAAGGGTTCAGTGTTCAGTAATAAGGTGTAGGGGTAAGGGGTGAGGGTTCGGCTGTAGGGGAGAGGGGTGAGGGTTCGGCTGTAGGGGAGAGGGGTGAGGGTTCGGCTGAAGGGGAGAGGGGTGAGTGTTAGCAGAAGGGGAGAGGGGGGGTGAGGGGTTCGGCAGAAGGGGAGAGGGGTGAGGGTTAGGCCAGAGAAGGGGGAGAGGGGTGGAGGGTTGGCAGAAGGGGAGAGGGGTGATGGGTTCGGCAAGAAGGGGTGAGGGTGAGGGTTCGGATTTTGTAGGGGGTGAGCGGGTGAGGGTTCGCTGTAGGGGTGAGGGTTCGGCCTGTAGGGGTGAGGGTGCGGCTGTAGGGGTGAGGGTTCGGCTGTAGGGGTGAGGTTCGGCCAGAAGGGGGGGTGAGGGTTTCGGCAGAAGGGGGGTGAGGGTTCGGCGGTAGGGGTGAGGGGGTGAGGGTTCGGCTGCTGTGGGTGAGGGGGGGTGAGGGGTCGGCAGAAGGGGAGAGGGTTGAGGGGTCGGCAGAAGGAGGTGAGGTTGAGGGTTAGGCAGAAAGAAGGGTTGAGGGGCGAGGGTCGGCAGGAGCAGGAAGGGGAGAGGGTTCGGAAGAAGGGGCGAGGTTCGGCAGAAGGCGGGAGGGTTTCGGCTGTAGGGGCGAGGGGCGAGGGTTTCGGCTGTTGTAGGGCGAAGGGGTGAGGGTTCGGGCAGAAGGGCGAGGGGTGAGGGTTCGGGCTGGAGGGTGAGGGTGGGTTCGGCAGAAGGTGGTGAGGGGTGAGGGTTCGGCTGGAGGGGTGAGGGGTGAGGGTTCGGCGGAGGGTGAGGGTTCGGCCAGAGAAGAAAGGGTGAGGGGGGAGGGTTCGGGGGTGGGTGAGGGTGAGGGTTCGGCAGAAGGGGTGAGGGGTGAGGGTTCGGCGTGAGGGGGTGGAGGGTTCGGCAGGGACGGGGGTGAGGGTTGAGGGTTCGGCGACGGGGTGGGGTGAGGGTTCGGCAGGACGGGGTTGAGGGTTCGGCTGTAGGGGTGAGGGGTGAGGGTCGGATGTAGGGGTGAGGTGTGAGGGGTTCGGATGTAGGGGTGAGGGTTCGCAGAAGGGGTGAGGGGTGAGGGTTCGGGCTGTAGGGGTGAGGGGGAGGGTAAGGGTGAGGGGGCGAGGGTTCGGCAGAAGGGGAGAGGTTCGGCAGAAGGGGCGAGGGTCGGCAGAAAGGGCGAGGGGTGAGGGTTCGGTTGTTGTTAGGGGCGGAAGGGGTGAGGGTTCGGCTGTAGGGGCGAGGGGTGAGGGTTCGGCAGAAGGGGCGAGGGGTGAGGGTTCGGCAGAAGGGGCGAGGGGTGAGGGTTCGGCAGAAGGGGTGAGGGTTCGGCTGTAGGGGTGAGGAGTGAGGGTTCGGCTGGAGGGGTGAGGGTTCGGCAGAAGGGGTGAGGGGTGAGGGTTTGGCAGAAGGGGTAGGGGTAAGCTTTAAGAGTTAGTTAGGTGTAGGGTTCTGGTAGTGGGCAAGTATTAGGTGTAGGACTAGCATGGGACTATGGTGGTGCAGTGTTTGTGGTATTGGACTTTTGACCAAAAGGTCCTGGGTTCAAGTCCCAGCACTACCAATCTGCCATTGTTGGGCTCTTGCTCCAGACCATTTACTTCTTGGGATTGTTCAATGTACGATCATATCAGCTCTGGATGAGAATGTTAGCAAAATTTTTTAAATGTAAAACATTGATTCACAGTAGTCCAGTATCTCGCAAATATAGTGACACAAACGTGTGTGTGTAGATCTTCTCACTGGGCTACTGTCCTACGGGAGAGTGGCTTGCAGTAGGCATGGAGAGCAGTAACGTGGAAGTGCTGCACGTCTCCAAACCAGACAAGTACCAGCTGCACCTTCACGAAAGCTGTGTGCTCTCGCTCAAGTTCGCCTACTGCGGTACGAGTCTAATTTATGCTGAATGGGTTTTTCTAAATTTTGATGCACTGAATCAAAATTCTATTGGAACTGATTATTTTATGATGACCTTGACAAACTTCTCGTTCTTTACAGGTAAATGGTTTGTAAGCACAGGTAAAGATAATCTGCTGAACGCGTGGAGAACTCCGTATGGTTCCAGCATATTCCAGGTACTGCAATGGACACAATCTGTCTATTAAATGTGAAGTGTAATGGGAGCGGTCTGTTTCAAATTTTGTAACTCAACTGGATTTAAAGTAATAGTTTGACCATAAATGACCTAATTTGACCTAATGGGAGCCTCTAACTACAGACGCATAGCATTTTACTATGGCTCGGTTTACGATTCTGCAAATCTGATAATAAACATAAATACACATTTAGCAGAAACCATATTATGAATTTTGAATTTCAGTTTTCCCAGGGGCAAGTGATACGCAGTACGATACTCTTCCGCAGGTGCTGGGTATCCGGCCAGCAGCAGCAATGCGGACTAACCATTTTGTTTTCATATACATTATTCAATAAATTACAGAATATATTTAACACTTTATTATAAAGTAAGCTTTGTGTTAATGACCGTTCAGGCTATGTTAGGTTAATGTAAGTGTTTTACGCATGTTTAAGTTGGGCTACACTATAATATGTTCAACTTGCAGTAGCTTTATCGGAACATAACACCATCGTAAATCGTGGACTACCTTTAGTAACATGCCCACAAACTTAATTTGTGTTGTTTTGGAGAGTGACATATGTTTATGGTAATACTTGGGACTTGGTGCCTTAGTGGTTCCTCAACTATGGACCAGAACATCCAGGGTTCAAATCCCACCTCTGCCAAAGCTATCCCTGTTGGTTGCTCTGGATAAGTGCGTCTGCTAAATGACATAAATGTATACTTATTAGAGTAGTCTTGTAGCTTTAGTGCCAAACTAAAACAGCAAGCTTGGTTTGATCCATCATTTAAACATTTTGTGGTGATGGAAAAAAATCAGACTACTACTGTTTCAAATAAATAAATAAATACATTGACCTGCATCTGTAGCCCAAAATTGTAAGTAGTTCATGTCTGTGAATCTTGTTTATCTCCAGTCTAAGGAATCCTCGTCAGTCCTCAGCTGTGATATCTCGCCTGACGACCAGTTCATCGTGACCGGCTCAGGAGATAAGAAAGCCACCGTGTATGAAGTAATTTACTAAAGTCAGTGCAGATTGGATCTCTGAAGATGAGAAGAGCTGTGGGCTGAGAGAGCAGAAGCACGATAGAGCTTTGATGCTGCAAGCAGACTGGTGGACTGGACTGAACTGAACTGGACTGGTGGAGCTGAAGAAAAGCTCTCAGGTTTTTTATTTTATTTTGGTCGTTCGTTAGGGACTGGCGTCGAGGGAGGACGGTGCAGCTGCAGACTAGGACTGACCTTGTTGTTTTTTTAATGCTGTGAGAAAGCTAGCTTCAGAGACGTTGGATTTCTCCAAAGACTTCTCTTTTTCTTTATTGTTGTTCCTTTTTGTTCTTTTTTTTAACAAGACAAATGCTCTGTAGTGAATGGAATAGCAAAGAGAATATTTTTTTTAGCCTCTGGAAAACAAATTCCACACGGAAAGGGACAGACGAGGAACGTCGGCGCACTGAGCAGGAAGGGAGCAGTTTGAGAGGAAATACTGCCACCATTTCTGCCATTTTTCATCCAGCCTGTTCTGAGACCAGCAAGCAAAAAATGGGTTGGGTCTCAGAGCAGCAGCAGTGCTGTATATTGACGGGACGACATGCGGAGTAGGCTTACAAGGGTCATAATTTTAATATTTCAGGGAAATGGTCCACATTAGCTTCTTTTCTCGTGTATGCGGTATGTCAGGTCACAATGAAAAGTTATTTTGTTGGCTATTTGGTGTGAATGAACTGTAAATAAAGCTCCTTGAAAGCAGAACAGGCTAATCTGTGCTAGAATGTTTGCAATTTACACTGGTGATGCATGGGTAAATAATATGCTAAATTTAAAAAAAAAAGTCAAGGCTGCCTCCATGAATCAATAAATAAAATACTTAATTTTTGCTCACGGTCATTTACAACATTTCTGAGTCTACACAGTCAGAGCTAAAGATATTAAGTCAAATTTAATTCCACCCTGAAAATTAAAATACAGGAATGTGCCGTTTAACAACCGCATTACATTCTTTAAAACAGGTCATTGGGACTGCGGTAGCCTAGCGGTTAAGGTACTGGACTCTGGACCAGAAGGTTCAGGGTTCAAACCCCATCTCTGCCACGCTGCCACTGTTGGGTCCTTGAGCAAGACCCTTAACCCACAATTGCTTGGATAGTGAGGTTGTATCAATTGTAAGTCGCTCTGGATAAGGGCGTCTGCTAAATGCTGTAAATGTAAATGTAAATGTAAATGTAAATGAAATGGACGTTGACAGGACATTAGTTTTTATTTTATTGTAATGTAAACCTAAAGGGCATTTTTACAAGAAAACTGATAATTGATAAACTGATGATTTGATAAATGTCAGCCACTGAAAACACGTGATTGAAAAGTGATACTTCTGTTAGATTGATAGTCCTTAATAAAAACGATACGAAAGGACAGCCAGATGAAACGGAGACTCAACGAGTGAATGTGAACCAGTTTATGTAGTTAATAGTTTATAGAGAATATACAGTGGGGCAAAAAAGTATTTAGTCAGCCACTGATTGTGCAAGTTCTCCTACTTAGAAACATGAGAGGTCTGTGATTTTCATCATAGGTACACTTCAACTATGAGAGGCAAAATGAGAAAGAAAATCCAGGAAATCACATTGTAGGATTTTAAAGAATTTAATTGTAAATCATGGTGGAAAAAAGTATTTGGTCACCCACAAACATGCAGGATTTCTGGTTCTCATAGACCTGTAACAACTTCTTTAAGAAGCTCTTCTGTCCTCCGCGCTTTACCTGTATTAATGGCACCTGTTTGACCTGCAGAGAGCTGGGACCAAACTAACAAAGGCTACCATCAGTAACACACTACACCGAGAGGGACTCAGATCCTGCAGTGCCAGGCGTGTCCCCCTGCTTAAGCCAGTACATGTCCAGGCCTGTCTGAAGTTTGCCAGAGAGCATATGGACGATCCAGAAGAACTTTTTGGTAAAAACTCAACTCGCCGTGTTTGGAGGAAGATGAATGCTGAGTTGCATCCCAGGAACACCATACCTACTGTGAAGCATGGGGGTGGAAACATCATGGTTTATGGCTGTTTTTTGCGGCAACGAAGAAGTGGCTCTGTAAAAAGCATCTCAAGGTCCTGGAGTGGCCTAGCCAGTCTCCAGACCTCAACCCCATAGAAAATTTGTGGAGGGAATTGAAAGTCCATGTTGCCCCAAAACATCACTGCTCTAGAGGAGATCTGCATGGAGGAATGGGCCAAAATACCAGCTACAGTGTGTGCAAACCTGTGGAAGACTTACAGAAAATGTTTGACCTCTGTCATGGGCAACAAACGTTATGTTACAAAGTATTGAGTTGAACTTTTGTTATTGACCAAATACTTATTTTCCACCATGATTTACAATTAAACTCTTTAAAAATCCTACAATGTGATTTCCTGGATATTTTTTTCTCATTTTGTCTCTCATAGTTGAAGTGTAGCTATGATGAAAATTACAGACCTCCCTCATCTTTCTAAGTAGGAGAACCTCTAAGTAGGAGTCAGTGGCTGACATGCTTTTTGCCCCACTGTACAGGTAGTGGGGGTTTGTGTACTACTTACAATAAGGGTGGTATTTGCGAACGCCATTTAGTTTGTTACAAATAAGCAGCGGAAAGTCATCCACACAAACGCAAAGTAATTTGCCCAAAAAAAGTCTCTGAGCACGTCAAATGATTTAGAGCGGTCTTTGGTCCAAACGTGAGCTCTTAAGCTGCTTCTCTGCTTGTGGATCCACAGCGTTGATTGGCTGTTTACAGCCGTAATGTCCAGCGCTAATTCATTATACTTAGAACTTCTGCCATTACAGCGTTGCAAGATGTTGATCGGATTTAAAGGCACATACCTGTAAACCTATGCCTAACTTTTTTCAGCTGTACATAAACAATATAGCCTTCAATGCCACAGTGCAAATAGTATTACAATAAAATCTCAGTAAATCCTGCAAATTGGCTTCCACCTGACATCAGCTGTAGTGGTTTTGATTACTTCTTGAGGATTTAACTACTGCTAACATGGCAACGCAAAGAACCATGGTTGAAAAGGTCCTTTCAAAAGGGCTACAGGATAAAGTTGTGAAAAGACCCAAGTTAGAAGGATACAAAAAATCAGAGGCTTTAACTATCCTTCAGAGTACCTTTGAGGACTATTAAGAAGTGGAAGTTTTATACAGCCACCAATGGCTTACCTAAACTGGGCCATCCCTCCAAAAGGAATCTACTACGAGTCCAGTGGCAACTGTGAACGACTTACAAGTCTTTATGCCTGTGATTGGTCGATCTGTGCATTGCTGTAGGGCAAGGGGGTAAGAAAGAAGCCTCTTCTGAAAAAGTGCCTCCTGGGTCTTTTGTGCTTCTGATACTATGTGGCAACTTTAACTTTTTGGACTTGTATACATATTTGGTGAAAAGCAAATGCAGCACACCACCAGGATAACCCACACTTACTGTGAAGAGTGGTTGTGGCAACATTATTTGGGGTGTTTTTCTTAAGCATTGACTGGCCAACTCTTCAAAATTGAAAGAGGAAAATGGATGATGCCAGAGGTACCAAAAATCTTGAATACTTGAAGTCCTGTGTTAGACAGTTGAAGATGTGCAGGTTGTTCACCTTTTAGCACAACGATGACCTTAAACACACCAGCAACTAGAAAAACATGGATAGGAAGGTGAATGTCCTTGAGTGGCCAAGTCGGGGCCCTGATCTATATCTGATAGCAAATGAAAAGAGCAGTACAAGGACAAATATTCTCCAGTCTAGGTACAAAATTGGTAGAGATGTATCCAAACAGGGGACTGATCACTAGTCTATCCCTGTTCTTGTAGTTTTTAAAGTTTTTGAGCAGTACTACACTATTTCAAAGAGTTACGATTTTTTTATAGGCACTCTACATATAGTCTATAATACATAACAGTATTTAGTAAGAATTTCACAGACATAAAGTTTAGTGAAGAGCCATTCATTTTAGGTCGTAAAGCCACACTCAGACTTGTAGGCTCTGACAGCTCCTGCTCTCTACTCATTTTATTTAGGTCAAGTGTTTCTGTTCTATCGAAAACGTTGGAAAAAGAACCCCATCTTTGCTGAGGCAGCAGCAGTCAGTGGTTTGCAGTCGGTGCAGGGTTTCTCTGCAAGTCGTGTTGCATGTGTGCTCAGCTCACAGCACATGCTTGGTTAGATCATTATTTTGCCTCAGCAATTATTACATGTTTTAAAAGGTTTCAGTCGTGATATGTTAATGTACTGTAGGTGTTGGATATTTTTTAAACAGTATTAATCAGAGTTTGGTCAAATTTAGCCACACTGCACTTTGTTATATTTCAGAAAAATTAACTGTGGATAACCTGTGTTTATATACACTTGTTTATGTCAGAAAGCTTATTGTGCACAGCTTTTATCATAGTATCAAGTAAAAAAAAAAAAAAGCTAAAACATTACACACACAACCTAGTCATCAGTATTAAACCAAGTATACAGTGGTGCTTGAAAGTTTGTGAACCCTTTAGAATTATCTCTATTTCTGCATACATATGATCTAAAAGTCCTAAAAGCAGATGATGAGAACCCAGTTAAACAAATGAGACAAAAATATTATACTTGGTCATTTATTTATGGACGAAAATGATCCAATATTACATATTAGTGAGTGGCAAAAGTATGTGAACCTTTGCTTTCAGTATCTGGAGTGACCCCCCTGTGCAGCAATAATTGCAGCTAAACGTTTCCTGTAGCTGTTGATCAGTCCTGCACACCGGCTTGGAGGAATTTTAGCCCATTCCTCCATAAAGAACAGCTTCAGCTCTGGGATGTTGGTGGGTTTCCTCACATTAACTGCTCGCTTCAGGTCCTTCCACAACATTTCAATTGGATTAAGGCCAGGACTTTGACTTGGCCATTCCAAAACATTAACTTTATTCTTCTTTAACCATTCTTTGGTAGAACGACTTGTGTACTTAGGGTCGTTGTCTTGCTTCATGGCCCACCTTGTCTTGAGATTCAGTTCATGGACAGATGTTCTGACACTTTTCTTTAGAATTCTCTGATATCATTCATTGTTCCATCAATGATGGCAAGCCGTCCTGGTCCAGATGCAGCAAAACAGGTCCAAACCATGATACTACCACCACCGTTTTACAGATGGGATAAGGTTCTTATGCTGGAATGCATTGTTTTCATTTCTCCAAACATAACGCTTTTTTTTTAAGTTCTATTTTGCTGTCATCCGTCCATAAACCATTCTTCCAATAGCCTTCTGGCTTGTCCACGTGATCTTTAGTAAACTGCTGAGAGGGAGCAGCAATGTTCTTTTTGGAGAGCAGTGGCTTTCTCCTTGCAATCCTGCCATGCACACCATTGTTGTTCAGTGTTTTCTTCTGATGGTGGACTCATGAACATTAACATTAGCCAATGTGAGAAGCCTTCAGTTGCTTAGAAGTTACCCTGGGCTCCTTTGTGACCTCACCAACTATTACACGCCTTGCTCTTGGAGTGATCTTGTTGATTGACAACTCCTGGGGAGGGTAACATGGTCTTGAATTTCCTCCCATTTGTACACACACTGACTGTGGATTGGTGGAGTCCAAACTCTTAAGAGATGGTTTTGTAACCTTTTCCAGCCTGATGAGCATCAACAACTCTTTTTCTGAGGTCCTCAGAAATCTCCTTTGTTCGTGTCATGATACACTTCCACAAACGTGTTGTGAAGAGCAGACTTTGATAGATCCCTGTTTTTTCAATAAAACAGGGTGCCCACTCACACCTGATTGTCATCCCATTGGTTGAAAACACCTGACTCTAATTTCACCTTCAAACTACCTGCTAATCCATACTTTTGCCACTCACTAATATGTAATATTGGATCATTTTCCTCAATAAATAAATGACCAAGTATAATATTTTTGTCCCATTTGTTTAACTGGGTTCTCTTTATCTGCTTTTAGGACTTGTGTGAAAATCGGATGATGTTTTAGGTCATATTTATGCAGAAATATAGAAAAGTCTAAAGGGTTCACAAACTTTCAAGCACCACTGTATATAATTAATGTGCTCTTACCTGTTGCCGTCTTCTTTATTCTTCCCGAATCCCATACTTGGTAATAAAGTCACGTATGAGATCTTTAAAGTTTCTGGGCCATAACAGCCATTTTACTAAGCACAAGATGCGCAAATAACGTGCACGACTCGATCGTAGTAAACGCTTTAACACACCACGGCATTTATTAACTCAAAAAGAGCTCAGCTAAAAGTTGAACTGAAGCTGTATTTGATTTGCTGAATCTGGATGTTATATTTTGTTGACAGCTTACTTTGAAAGGTGTCATCTTTAGACATTTTCTCTGGGAAATCCCTCATTTGTTTCCACCGGTCATTGTTCTGACTGCAGTAGACTTCCTCTAGTGTAGCTAGCATAGCTGACTAGCTACCTGCCTCGTTTGCACTTCCTCACGCAAAATGGATTATTTAAATTGAAAGTTATTCTTTTGAATAACTTTGCGATTTGTAGAAACTGTTTCATGTTCACGTCTTCCTTATTTTTTTCTGTTTTGTGCTTGATTTATTGGAAGTCATCCCTTACTTCCACTAACAAATTTAATTTCCAAAGACTCTGTAGTCTTTCAGTTGGAGCTACAGTTTCAGTAATTAAAATTTCATAAAAATAAACCTGTTAGAACACTTTTAACACTAAAGTGGGTGATACTCTGCCATGGATGAGATATGAAGAATAAATAAAAATAATTGTTAATGAATTGCATTAATTTTGTTGACAGTAATGTAACTGATGCCCTTGCTAGTTTAATGGATGCAATTGCTGTATTGGTAAGACGGACCTTACAGATATTTTAATTGTTCAGGATGTAAAATAGTCATATCTCCAATCCTGCTGGAGTTTGAGGGTAGCTAGTTCAGTTAAAATATTTATAATGGGATTGAGATCTGGTCCAGTCAAGGTTACATACCTAGCTTAATAGGTCTTTATTTTACCATACCAAATCTGGTATCGCCTCTATATCTGTGACCTTCCTTTGCATACTTTTTGGAAATCAAAGAGGGTAAGTAACAAAGTACAGTGTACTTACAGTGCTTAATACTTTGTACTTTTTACACACCACCTCTTCAAAACAAGCTCATTATTTGAGCTTGTATGAACTTATTCATCTCTTTTATCTATTTGTCTTTTTCGCAGTCAAGGTTGTTCGACCTGTTTTTTTTACACTCTCACTATGTGCCACGCTTCATGATTTTGAAGGAGCTCTTACAGAGCAGGTACAACTTTCCAGGCATTTATAAGAAAGCTTTGAGAGATCATAGAGACTTTACATTTTGGAAACGGAAGGATCAAGTGTACCCGAGCGTTTGTGTAGGTTTGTGCATTGTGTGCAGAGTCACACAACACTGAAAGTATTATAAAATCGGTTTAGGACTTTTTATCATAATGCATTCTGCTCCCAAAAATAATTGTATACACTTTAGACTGTTTTTATTAATCAGACCCCTAGAGGTTTTCCCATGCCCCTGGGATGGTGAATTCTACTTCTGTGATGAATATAAGGGCTGTATTAAACAGCTATATAGTAGTTTGAATGGTTTTGCATTAGTATTATATTATAAATTAAGTATTGTAGTGGAGTGTATAAAGGAACTGCTCTAAAAATTGGTGAAGCTGCAGTCTGTTCAACTAAAATGCAGTTCCAGTGTTTGGAAGAGTCGACGATAACTATTGTTTGGACTAAATGTAACTTGCTGCATTACTGAATATTGGCATGTCTAGTTGTGAGTCTGGCCAACAACTGAACATCCAGTTGTACGTTACATTCTTCCAGGTGTTCCTGCACTCCACTCAGTTTTGTCCAGGGAACAAATGGACAGTGCTTCTACAACAACTGAATTAGTCAAGAAAACCACAAACGCAAAAATTCAAAAGCTGATCACAAGTTTAATTGTTTATATGCATGTCTGATACATCTGACAGGAAGTGCTACAGGGAGTAATCAATCAGCTGTGCCTTGGTCGGGAGAGCTCCTTGATTCTGAGAGCGAGAGAACGAGCGCATTGGTTGCTGTACATTGTTTTCGGTATAGAAACGAAGCATTAGGCATCATAAGATACAGATATTCCCATAGCATGACAAGAAAGGTAGGCTGCGATGATAAATTCCACTGTCGTTTCAGGTAGCATCGATTCAGCTGTTTATAGAAAGGGGAAAATACACTATATGCATAACAATAGACTGAACAAAACACTGGGCGTAGCACTATTACTGATTTCCATTACAAAAATGATACAGTTCTTTTTGTGTTTGGAAAAGTAGCAAGCAGAAATGATTTCCCAAAGTCTTCTGATTCACTGATCAGAAAACATGAAGAATAGTTCCATCAAATGCACGGGTTCTGGCTCCCCGCAGGGTCCGGGGCTCTTCCACTTCCTCTTTCAAATGCCGCAGGCTGGTGGGCAACCACAGCTCATAAAAATGATGAAGTACAGCAGGGGTGTAATTTAGGGCCTCAGGAATGAAACAAACCTGATTTTAGCTGCAGGGATTATCGGGTATTTCTACGCCATTGTTACAACCGGTAATTGCTCATATATTTTGCTGTAAGACTTGGTGTTGATTTTTTCATACTGAAACGTTTTTATGTTCATGTTAGAGCAATGTGGAGGCATAAATCAAATATTCTGGCTTTCATACTGTACATGTTCCAAGTCTAGATCCATACGATGCCTAGCACTGTGATCATAATCGTGGAAATTGCCGTCCCCTCTCGTATCGCACCCGCATATCTTTTGCCCATCTATCTCGCACTGAGGGCTTGTGCTGCTCGTCTGTTCCTGTAATCGCTATTGCAGTGATGGACTGTCTTACAGCTAGGACTTTTTTTTTTTTTTTTAGTTTTTCATCGTTCCCTTGGATCATGTATGTTATTTGATCTAGAGGATGTGCACATGCAGGTTGCTTTTACCGCAGAGCTGAGAGTAAAAGTCTGACTTGTGCAATAGGGCTTGACCTTTTGAAGTTTTTCATTGCCACTGTCGCCCTAGGCTTGCTCCATTTGGGATTGGACGTAGACAGTAGGAGATAATCTAAAATTGTAAATTTGAGACAATGCTCCATTGTCAAAAGCGCTATATAAATAGATCTGACTTGCCTTAACCAGTCTTATGCCAAAAATTTGAGCACCCCTGGAAAAATTGTATTCATTTTCATATCCACTTAATCCAAGATCATAGGTTGGCCGGGGCCTTACCAGAAACACAAGGTGCAAGGTGGGAACCCGCCCCAGACAGGACACCAATCCATCACAGGGCACATGCATGCACACACATTCACTCACTCATACCAAGGACATTTTAAGACAACAGGTGGCCTAATGCAGGTCTCTGGCATGTGGGAGGAAACCAGAGTAAACCCACACAGACACAGGGAGAACATGCAAACTCCTCACACAACCTGGGACTCTAGATCTGTGAGGTGACAGCACTAACCACTGAGCCACATTGCCATTCTGGTAATTATGTTTTGTTGATCCTCTAAATAAGAAGGTTCTCTACAGGACAAACTGATTTTTTTTCTGGAACCATTAAAAAAAAAAGTCAGTTAAGTCCCAAGACTAATAACTTGTAGTTGATTTGGAAAGGTGACCAAGCTTTTATATTTTTTTAGAATTTTAAAATGTATGGATTCAGCAATACAGTGGAACCTCGAAATTCAAGCTTAATTGGTTCCAGAAGGCTTTTTGAACTCTGGTATTGGTATCAAATTCGACATTATGAATAGGTACAAATAAGCGCCATTTAACGACCATCCAATTGACATCTGTTTGCTGTAACAACCGAAGTTTTAACAATTATGACAAATTATAATAGGAAATCAATCCGTCTTAACTCCTGATGCTGCATCCATAAACAGCTGGTCAAATTAAAAGGTTTCGCATTTGTATTTGTTCTGCCACAAATCATTTTTCAAACTTTGATGCTTTGTTTACACACACAAATAAATAAATACATATATATATATATATATATATATATTTTTTTTTTCCTCCAGGAATATTGATTGTGTACACATACACAATATGCAAATCAATTTTGTATATTTGTTTTTTTTAAGTGCATTTACAAAGCAGGTGATACCTGGGTACTGAGTAGCCAAGGCTGTGATAACTGCACCAAAATGGACGACTGTTTGCTTCATCAACCTTCTGGCCCCACCTCTTTACCACAGTCTGCACATGTCTAGTGTGACTGTGGCTTTAAAGTGTGCAGCAGTAAGGGTCTGGCACAGGAAATTGATACCTAAATCACACCAAAGGCACCAAAGTAAATAGAGTATAGAAACGTTTTTAAAAATTGCTTCTTATATTAGATACTACAAAGAAAAACAACAATGGTGATTAGGACTTTAAAAATAATGATGCAAGAACAAAGTGACGAATCATTACGGCTTTTAGAAAGCCATAATGCTGTACGGAAACATACGGGAAAAACATGTGACAGAGGTCTAAAGACTGGCTTTACCTCACTGAAGTGGGTGGTGCTATATAGGGTCTATACATCCCCTATTCAATCCCAAGCTCTGACTCGACCTGCATGGAGTTTGCATGTCCTCCACTAGTCCGTGTGGGTTTACTGGGGTGCTCCGGTTTCCTTCCACATTCCAAAGACATGCGTTAGATGAACTGGTTGCTCTAAATTGGCCCAGTTTGAGTGTGTTTGACCATAATCATTACAGCCTTGCTAAAGAACACGTATGAAGAATTTGTATAAACGTAAACCAGGTTCCTCAAAAAAGCTCTGCTGTAGTTTTGTTACATGATTTTTTGTGTTTGTTTTTTAACTGATTCATCGATTGTCTGGTGTCTGTGTCTGTGGCTGTCTAAGTGCTCACTGTCTCCTGTTGACTTTCTTCTCTCTGCTGGGTTCTTCAGCTAGAGACTGTGCTAATTACACTGCCTCTCTCTTCCTCTCCTATTTTCTATCTCACAGGGACTGGAATAGGGAGGGGGAGGGGGAGGGGGTTTAATAGTACTTGAGAGACTAAGCAGGGATGTACTGTTCGGGGGAAAATGCACCCATGGTTGCCCACCGCAGCTGCAACGAACAAGCTCCTGCCATTGCTCTTCTCTCACATATTCATCCATCCATCTCTCGTTGTGTCTCTGCTGTACTCAGTAGACCACCTCGTACACAGTGGCTTTCTTATCTCCAGAACCAGTGACGATATACTTATCATCAGGGGAGACGTCGCAGCTCAAGACAGATGAGGACTCCTTGGACTACAGAGAGATGGGAGGACGGGGGGGGGGGGTTAGAAAACGTCCACATGAGATCAGCATGCATACGATGATTAGACCGAGCGAAAATAAATAGCACACTAGATGGTTATATCAGTGGGGCCATTTGAAATGTTAATTGTGTAAACAATCTTTTTTTCTATCCCAGCCGTCGATGGAGTCGTCTCCGCCGCTCGCTAACTCGCGACAGCCATATCCATTCCGCACGGCAAACATTCTTAACAAACTATCAATCTCACAGCGATGCCCGAAGCTTCGTTCTGACCATCCAACAAACGATAAGCAGAAACGCACAGCAGGACTGAAAGAGATCTTAAAGATATGCAGAGCTCCAGTTAAAGGACGATCCAAGGCAGTGGTGTGTTCAGCATTTAAATCATTACACTGCTTAGCAAAGATTGGTGCCTTGCATTAAAAGCTGTTTTTGTATTTTTGCACGACGAGTCCAAATAATTTTTCAGATGGTTTTTAATACTTCCGGTGTACTTGTATATTGTTACATTATTAACTGCACTTTGTTGTACAGTAGTTCTACAATTACAGACTGTAGCCCATCTGTTTCTCTACATACATTGTTAGTCCCCTTTACTCTGTTCTGTAACGATCAGGACCAGTGCAGATCAGGTGGAATGAAAACAGCCCACCAACCAAAAATATCTAGCCACCAGCATCCTGTAGGCAGCGTCCTGTGAGCACTGTGCAGCAACAGATAAGCTACTCTCTCTGACTTTACATCTACAAGGTGGAGCAGTAAGGTAGATAGGACAAATAGTGTGCACAGCGAGTGAAGCCAGTGTTTAAAATCTCCAGCAGCACTGCTGTGTCTGATCCACTCACTGACTACACATCCTCTTTTTCTCTCTCACCTGAAAGATGCTGGCTCCATATGGTGTTCTCCAAGCGTTTAAAAGATTGTCTTTTCCCGTGCTCACAAACCATTTACCTGCAACACACACACACACACACACACACACACACACACACTCTCTCAATAACTCAGTGGGAGGCACAGCCATGTTTGCAGTTATTACTTCAGAAACTCCACTGCTTATGAAAGCGTTAGACTCGTACCGCAGTAGGCGAACTTGAGCGAGAGCACACAGCTTTCGTGAAGGTGCAGCTGGTACTTGTCTGGTTTGGAGACGTGCAGCACTTCCACGTTACTGCTCTCCATGCCTACTGCAAGCCACTCTCCCGTAGGACAGTAGCCCAGTGAGAAGATCTACGCGCACACACACACACACACACACACACACACACACACACACACAGAGTAAACAACTGTGTAGTCCAGAGAACCTAAACTTGCCTCTACTGGTCATTGTACTGTATTGTATACTGTCGGTTTGTTCTTGCACATGTTTGCACACATGCACTTCACACAGTGTGATGTAGTACTACTTAGTACTATGTGGTCTCTTGTAGACTTGTCTCACTGTATAGCACCCATAGGTCCTTAAGGAACATTGTTACTGTGTACAGTGTGGCAAAAAAGTATTTAGTCAGCCACTGATTTTAGAACCTGCACAATCAGTGGCTAACTAAATACTTTTTTGCCTCACTGTATATGGTTGAAACGACAATACAGTCGGACTTGAACTATGCACACACTTTATTTATACTGAAAATAGCAGTTTAAAATGTTGCAGGTATTTGTACATGCTTCGAACGGAATGCCTGCTGCATCACAATAATAGTAAAGCTTGTGTTAAGACTGTAGTTAATTAACTCCATTAATGTTCAGTATTCATTTATTTACTTATGTTTAGTAATCACTTTACATGCTTGAGCTAGGCACCACCACCCCTACCCCTCCCTCCAAACTCTTACAATACCTTACACTACAATACCTCGTTCTTGTTCGAATTGTGGCTACCCGATTTAAACCCGAAACCCGATTTGGATAGTGTATGTGCGACAGCGAAAGAAATGTTGAATTTATGTATATTTATCACCCCTTAAAATGTTTCGAATATCTAAATATTACAGTCTACTATAAATAGTCACATCACAGAAATACATATTGGAAATGACTTTAGTTTTGATTTTGCACATGTGTAGTCCAAATCGAATTGCCTGTTTAAGTCAGGTTGTGACAGTGACAGAGTAATTGCTGTATTCGTAGATTGGACTCCATTTCCCATGATTCAGTGGTGCTGCAGTACCTGTGAGGTGAAGTCATGCTGCTGGAGCTGTCGGCCTTCTCTCAGGTCCCAGCAGCGCACCGTGTTATCGAGGCCCCCTGTCCACAGTTTGGTCCCATCATTGGAGATGTCGATGCAGCTCGCTCCATCCGTGTGACCCTGGAACTGCCTGTGGAGGATCACACACACACACACACACACACACACTCTAAGTAAGACACCTGCACTGTGCTGCTTCAGTGGGATATTTAAAGCTCTCCGGTGGTTGCGGTTACCTGACGAGAGTCTGGTTATGAAGGTCCCACACTACAATGTTACCATCGCTGCAGCAGGAGAAACAGACCTTGTTGTCTGGACTGATGGCCAATGCGTAACAAGCTGGAGCGGAGGACGTTAACTCCGCCTTAATGCGTGGAGTGGGTGTGGCCAAGTCCCAGATGGACAGAGTGCTGGCTTCACCTCCCACGATCAAAGTCCGTCCATCTGGGAGGAGCTTGCATGAGCGGATGTAGTTATCCCTGTTCTGATTGGATGAGAGGAGAAGTTACATAATGATTACTGCACCGGTTTCTCTGCACCAAGAGTAACAGTGAAGAGGAACTCACCAGGCAGTCCAGCTGGGCCATGGGGCTCTTGCTGCCTGGCTGGCTGATGTCCCACACTTTGACGCAGCCTTTACCCCCGGTGTAAACGTGGCGCGTGGATGTGCTAATGGTGACGGCGCACACCACCTCTCCATGGCTGAGAGTGTGGATTTGGCGAGCGTGGCGTGGGATGCCCGGGCCCAGGAGGGCGTCAGGAGGGAAGGGGACTGGCTGCATCTGCCCATCTGCACTCACATGGAAGGAGTAGGCACTAGAGAAAAATGGAGAGAGCGAGAGGAGAGATGAGTGATAAAATAAAGAAAAGAAGCGAAAAAAAGCAAAAGCATGGAAACTGTGTCTCAAGAAAGACATTCATAATTTAAGACAGACTACTGCAGCAAGAACTGAACGGGTATCAGACTCTACAGATAGCTTGAGGAGAAGAATTTTAATGTCTTTCTGCCAGCTTCTGCCAGCATTTCTTGGGAAATTTAAGAGAGATCCACTGGACTAGTACCCCTTGACCATACAAATAAGAATATAAGAATATAAATATTAAAATATACAACTCAAATTAGAAAAGTTGGTACAATATGGACTGTGCAAACAAGGCCTGCAACACAATCCAAAAAAAGTTAAGATCGGCGCAATTTAGGGCTAGTAATGTGGTAAAAAAAAAACAACAACAACTAAATGGTGTGATTTCAAACAGGATGATGCCAACAGGTGATGGTAACTATGATTTAGTACAAAAGCAGTATCCATGAAAGAGTTTTTAGGAGGAAAGATGAGCAGAGGATGCCCAGGTTATCAACAAATACATAAGAAAATGATTTAAATGTTTAAAAACAATGTTCTTCAAAGAAACTTTGCAAAGAATTTGCATATTGTTTCCTCTACAGTGCATAACATTAAACAATTCAAAGAATTGGGAGGAATTTCAGGGCGTAAAGGGTACTGTCAGTCAAGTCATGTCAAATTTATTTATATAGCACTTTTTACAATGCAGCATTGTCTCAAAGCAGCTTTACATATATGTTGGCTCAAAGCTCTAGTTGAGCAAGCCTGAGGCAACAGTGGCAAGGAAAAAACCCTCCAAACCCTACAGGGAAGAAACCTTGGGAGGACCAAGACTCAAATAGGGACCCATTCTCCTTGGGCAAACAGAACAGCACTTCATATGGTTATATGGTGATATTTTTCACTTTTTATCCCTGCTTATGGTCAGCTATCCTTGCAAATGTATACAAAAGGAGTTTATTCGTACTTGGTTTTAAGATTTTGGCAATTAGCAATGGCCAGTTGTTTTTATGCCTCCCCAAACAGATGTAAATCTGTGGGAGCACGCAATGCTGTCACGTCTTTTTTCCCAGTGGAATGGGATAATTTAATTGTTTACTGCAGCAGCAGGTTGATTTATGGCCACAGATTGGAATATAGGTATTTTGCATACATTACAAGAAAATCCACGTCTTACCATACGCACCAGCAGCCATGCAAGACTCACGTCTCTTAATCCCTTTCTCAGCATTAGCTCGCTACATTACTAAATGAACGTTTTTGGCAGGAAACAGGCCTATTTATCCGTTTATTATATTTCTAAAAATATATTCTATACCTTGCTTGGGTGGTGCAGTGAAGAAACCTACTGTGAGACAGCAGACAGGAGGAGGATTTTATTATTTTATATATACATGCACGTACAGCAAGAAACCTTAACTCTTAGGACACGACGCAAACATTTACATTTACTGCATTTAGCAGACGCCCTTATCCAGAGCGACTTACAGGGGTACTTTGTATTCTTCCTAGTAGACAAAACCTCATGTTAGTACAAGTATGGAATAGCCTAAGAACACAATCCAACCAGAACCTGCTAGGATCTGATGTAGGTTGTTCAACAAAACACACAAGCAAAGGTTTTGTTTTTTTTGAAGTTTCTTCCCAGCTGAGGGATGTTAACTTCATCAACGGTCCCCATTCAAACAAAGCACAGGAAAAAAAGCCTTCAACCAGAATAGCCTTGGAAACCTTTTTTTAAACCTGTACATTAAAAAAACACCAATCAGCCATAACATTTTAAAACAACCTGCCTAATATTTTTGCAGATCCCCCTCGTGCCGCACGTCTCTGACTCACGAGAAACTAAACCCACAAGACTCTGGAGGTGTATTGTGGTAATTGGTATCTGTGATCTCATTTAACGTGGTATAAAAAGTTTGGGCACCCCTGATAATTTTCATGATTTTAGTTTATAAATCATCGGTTGTCCAGATCAGCAACTTGAGGTAAATATATCATATAGCAGATGAACACAGTGATATTTGAGAAGTGAAATGAAGTTTATAGGATTTACAGAAAGTGTGCAGTAATTATTCAAACAAAATTAGGCAGGTGCATAAATTTGGGCACCCCAACAGAAAAATGACATCAATATTTAGTAATCCTCCTTTTGTAGAAATAACAGCCGCTAAACGCTTCCTACAGCTTCCAGTCTGGATTCTGGTTGAAGGTGCTTTGGACCATTCTTCTTTAGAAACATCTCCAGTTCAGTCAGGTTTGATGGTTTCCGAGCATGGACAGCTCACATTTGTCTAGGGACTGAGATGGCCATTCCAGAATGTTGTACTGGTTCCTCTGCATGAATGCCTTAGTAGATTTTGAGCAGGGTTTTGGGTCGTTGGCCTCGGTGCAACTTTGTCACTGATTCTTGAACATTGTTCTCAAGAATCTGGAGATATTAACTGGAATATGCGATCCTCAACTTTAACAAGATTCCTAGTACCTGCACTGGCCACACAGTCCCGCAGCCTGATGGAACCGCTACCAAATTTTACTGTGGGTAGCAAATGTTTGTCTTGGGATGTGTGCCGCTCCTTGTTATGTCCAAATAACTCAATTTTAGTTTCATCAGTACACAGCACTTTATTCCAAAATGAAGCTGGATTGTCCAAATGTGCTGTAGCACACCTCAAGTGACTGTGGCGTGTCTGCAGAAAAGGCTTCTTCTGCATTACTCTCCCATACAGCCTCTCCTTGTGCAAAGTGTGCTGTATAGTTGAACGATGATTAGTGACACCATCTGCAGCAAGATGAGGTTGTAGGTCTTTGAAGGTGGTCTGTGGCTTGACTATGACTGTTCTCACCATCCTTCGCCTCTGCCTATCTGAGATTCTTCTTGGTCTGCCACTTCGGGAGTTCCTTAACTAGAACTGTGTCTGTGGTCTTCCATTGCGTCACTATGTTCCTCACAGTGGAAACTGACAGCTGAAATCTCTGAGAGAGCTTTTCCCTTTCCCTGAACCATGATGTTGAACAACCTTTGTTTTCAGGCCATTTGAGAGTTGTTTTGAGGCTCCAATGTTGGGCACTATTCAGAGAAGATGCACAGAGGAGAAAAAAAACTTCCAATTGGCCACCTTAACCCTTCTCATAGTTGGATTCACTTGTGTATGTAGAATTTAAGGGTCAATGAGCTTACCAAAACCCAAATTTTGTGTTCCAATAATTAGTGCCTAAAGGTATTCAATGACAAGGGTGCCCAATTTATGCACCTGCCTAATTTTGTGTGAAAAATTTACATGCACAACTTTCTGTTCAAAACCTATAAATTTAATTTCACTTC
Organism: Ancistrus triradiatus; assembly: GCA_025084515.1. Taxonomy (NCBI): domain Eukaryota; kingdom Metazoa; phylum Chordata; class Actinopteri; order Siluriformes; family Loricariidae; genus Ancistrus; species Ancistrus triradiatus. Next base: position 658,169 of record JAJAGP010000138.1, read on the forward strand.
TCCCAATATCACGTGTTATTTGACGAATGATATATTTACCTGAAATTGCTGAGCTGGACAACCAATGATTTATAAAGAAAAATAATGAAAATGATCAGGGGTGCCCAAACTCTTTCATACCACTGTAAGTCCTAAAAGTTGCAAGATCCAATTGTGAATAAGTCTTGTCTGTCCAGCACAATTCAAAAAAGCTAGATTGTACAGATATCTCGGGAATTTGGAGGTCAAGTCAACACCTTGAACTCTTTGTCATGTTCCTTCGAACATTTTCAAACAATTTTTGCAGTGTGGCAGGGTTCATTATCCTACTGAAACATCATTAGGGAATGCACTTGGTCTGCAACAGTGTTCAGGTAGGTGGTACGTGCCAAGTGAACACTCACATGAGTGGTAGCCTAGTGGTTAATGTACTGGCAAAAGGTCCAGGGTTCAAATTCCACCTCTGCCAAGCTACCACTGTTGGGTCCTTGAGCAAGTCCCTTAACCCACAATTGCTTGGATTGTAAGACTGTACCACTTGTAAGTCGCTCTGGATAAGGGCGTAAATGCTGTAAATGTAAATGAATGGCAGGACTTAGGGTTTCCCAGTGGAGCATTGTCCAGAGCATCACACTGTCTTTTATTCACTTCACCTTATCAAGTAGTTTTCATGTTATGGCTGCTTGGTATAGTTAGTAGGCTGGTGACAAGCTGTACTACCGAATTGGTCCAGACGGCTTTGTAACCTAAGAGTCTACAGGGACTCAACAGCATGAGGTATAATTAATAAAAGAAGGAAGACTGGCTTGTTTTTTGTAATTAAATGCAATAGACCTCATTTTTGCACCCCATGGTGCTACTTACCAATTTCTCTGTTTATGAAATTGCAAACTGTAAAAGTACATCATTACCTGAATTATGATCCAAACACACATTTGAGTTCAGTATCACCATAAAAAGACACCTGGCCTTGCAATCGAGCTTTTACTGTATTCGATTCTTTCACCATCACAGAATAAACACTTGAACTTCGGTAAGGAATGCTTGTTATTTATCCACTACATGAAGAATAAATTGAATGTATCATTTCTAAATGAACTGCAGTGTCAGTTCCACCAGGTTTGTTTAGGAATATGATGCAATGCTGGTATGAATTGTAATATGCAAAAATTCAAGTTCTGGAGGTGCCTCCCAGCCGGGTCAGGCCAGGCTTCACACAGACACCCAACTGGTTGTGCCTGAGGAAGAAATAGGAAAAGTGCAAAAGTCTTAGGCCACCATTAGATTTGTTGTTTTAGCATTGTACAACAATGTACGATTGGACCCAAACATTTCAAACTTGGATTCGGATGGAATACTTTTTCAACTGATAGATAATGTACACACACAGTATATTCACTGCTGTGTGACATCAAAATGTGTGGGCTTTTTTTGTATTTGAATACTTTTGAGGCTACCCTGTGTCGCAGCATGTCATTATTTTACAGATTACAAAAATAAAACCATGCCTAGAAATTTTATAAAGAATTTGACAACCAAATTAACAAGTATTATGATTTTATCTGCATATACGTTCAGGAAAGTAGCATGAATGAATAATATAAGTAATATCAATAATGATAAGGAAAATAACAGAACTGAACACACTTCCTATCATAAATTCATTCGTTTTCTTATCCGCTTAATCCTGGACAGGTTCGCGAGAGAGCCGATGCCTAGCCAGTGGCAAAAAGTGTAAGGCAGGTACCCTAGACAGGGCGCCAATCCATCGTAGCTCACACACATTTGCACATTCATGCACACACTCAGTCCACTTTAGCATAATCAATTAACCTGATGCATGTCTTTGGACTGTAGGAAGAAACCAAAGCACTCGGAGTAAACCCACATGGAGACAGAGGACAAGCAGAACCCACATAGAACGGTCCACCATCCCAAACTGCTCCACCTGGGATCGAACCCAGGACTTTCTCGCAAGGTGACAGTGCTACCCACTGAGCTATCCTTCACATTGTTCACCCAAACAGAAACACAGAGTACAAACAGTGCATAGACTGGAAGACCCACACAGTAAAGCAAAAAGGTGAGAATGAGCAACAATGATGGTGATTAAGGAGTGATGCATGTGACTGGTTGACTCGTGTTATTATATAAACAAAAGAGGTGCACCGTGGGAAAGGACCTCCACCGAAAAACCATCTAGATCCTGATCATTTCAGTTAAGAGAATCATTATGTGTGGGAGTATGCGCATGTGTCTTCAGTTGAGCACTCGCGCATATGCCTGTCTGTGAAAACAATTTGAGAATGGTAATGCCAACCTAAGTGAATCACACAGCAGTCATCAGCAAAGTGCTTCGGCCGTTCAAAAACCGCATTATAAGCCTGAGTGTTAGCGCTTTTATGTACACCTCATACTTAATCACGCTTTATACAGTTGGGTAGCTCAATCCCAAGTTGGAGAAACATAAAGGAAAGAAAACCTGAAGCAAAAGGCTATAGAGGAGAAACTTACGGCTTGACCCCGCTAGATCCAGGCAGGGAGGAGGACGATAGTCCTGAGGGCCTGATGTGAGACCTTGATTCATAAGCCACCTGTAGAGAGGAAAGATAAAGATCGGGTCTCGAGACTCATACTTACAACACGAGCTGCTAATTTACTGGCTCATGACTCAACTTGGACTCAAATGAATCAACTTATGAACATCTCTGCTCAGCCATGATCGTAAAACAGTTCACGTAGTGCTGCAATTAAAACTGATTGATTGCCATCGAGTGAGCATCTTCTCAAATGAATATGAATACTAACACTTTGCAAGGGTGAGGGTGTGAAGGACTGGAGTCGAGCTGTTTACTGATTTCTCTGTTCTGACACAACTAAACCAGACCGAAACCACGGCTAAGCCCCCTTTGACAACCATCCGATCAACGTCCGTTCACTTTAACAAGCGAGGTCTTAACAATTCTAATAAACTATAATATTAAATAAAAATCTGTCTTTTAACTCCGGACGTTGCAGCCATAAACTGCTGGTCAAATGAAAAAATGTGCATTTTACCGCCCTAAATTATATTTATGCCACACTGGCTTGTGTACTAGATATGATAGGGACTAAAGAGTGGACTCGTATGCTGGAGACTCAACCAGGACGTGTCCGCCAGAGAAACAACTCAAACAACTCTGGTTACCACTCGTTATATAACCGTTTGATATATTTGTTTTCATTACGTGGTCTATTTACCATGGGGCTGCGCGTGTAGGCACTGGCTGCAGTACTGATTTGGGGCGAGAGAGTGAGCGAGCCGCTGAAGCTCCCCGGACTGGCCAGCTCTCCATTCAGTCCAGCGTGAGACACCACTCCGAAGTGAGCTGGGTAAGAAGCAGGCGTCATGGACAGGGGACTGCGCAAAGCTGCTAAAAAGTACAGACATTCAAGCTAGTGTTAAACAATACGAACTGTGTTCAGTCATTCTTGACAGACCTCAAAATATTCCCATATACAGCGAGGGCCAAAAGTCTGAGAGCACTAGTGAAAATGCTCGTCTGGATCTGGTAAGAGAGTAGCACAGATTTACTCACTGACAAAAATAAAGCACCCAGATAGAAATGTCGGAGTGCTGCAAAACTCGGTGTGCAGTTCTGTCTCGGGCAGATGTGTAAATGACGACAGATGTGGTCTGATTAGACACTGTGTCTTGCCATAAGATTCAGTTCATGGACAGATGTCCTGACATTTTCCTTTAGAATTCTCTGATATAATTCAGAATTCTTTTTCCATCAATGATGGCAAGCCGTCCTGGCCCAGATGCAGCAAAACAGGCCCAAACCATGATACTACCACCACCATGTTTTACAGATGGAATAAGGTTCCTATGCTGGAATGCAGTGTTTTCCTTTCTCCAAACATAACGCTTTTCTTTTAAACCAAAAAGCTCTATTTTGGTCTCATCCATCACAAAACATTCTTCCAATAGCCTTCTGGCTTGTCCACGTGATCTTTAGCAAACTGCAGACCAGCAGCAATGTTCTTTTTGCAGAGCAGTGGCTTTCTCCTTGCTACCCTGCCATGCACACCATTGTTGTTCAGTGTTCTTCTGATGGTGGACTCATGAACATTAACATTAGCCAATGTGAGAGAGGCCTTCAGTTGCTTAGAAGTTACCCTGTGGTCCTTTGTGACCTCACCAACTATTACACGCCTTGCTCTTGGAGTGATCTTTGTTGGTCGGCCACTCCTGGGGAGGGTAACAATGGTCTTGAATTTCCTCCATTTGTACACAATCTGTCTGACTGTGGATTGGTGGAGTTCAAACTCTTTAGAGATGGTCTTGAAACCTTTTCCAGCCTGACGAGCATCAACAACTCTTTTTCTGAGGTCCTCAGAAATCGCCCCTGTCCATTCCATGATACACTTCCACAAACGTGTTTTGAAGAGCAGACTTTGATAGATCCCTGATCTTTAAATAAAACAGGGTGCCCACTCACACCTGATTGTCATCCCATTGATGGAAAACACCTGATTCTAATTTCACCTTCAAATTAACTGCTAATGCTAGAGGTTCACATACTTTTGCCACTCACTAACATGTAATACTGGATCATTTTCCTCAATAAATAAATGGAGAAGTATAATATTTTTGTCCCATTTGTTTAACTGGGTTCTCTTTATCTACTTTTAGGACTTGTGTGAAAATCTGATGATGTTTTAGGCCATATTTATGCAGAAATATAGAAAATTCTAAAGGGTTCACAAACTTTCAAGCACCACTGTATGCTTTTGCTCTAATATTGTAATCACTTACATATATCATCACTACATTCATACATTTAAAGTTTCATTCGATTCCAACAATTCTTGGTGAGTTATTTATTTTGTCAATAAGCGTATATAAAAGTTTTATTGTTTATTTTACCTGTAATAAAAACATGCATGTATGTACCTTTTCTTGTTTTAACAATGACTAACAATAGCTACACAAGATCATAAACATGAGTCCATGGATGCGTGAGTAATGTGAGTGCACCATCTGAAGCTTACCCATAGGATCTGCTGAGGACACAGGTTTGGTGACCAGCCGTAGACAAGAAGTGCTGGGCCCTGGGGTAAGAGCATCACGGTGAGATGGTGAACTACTTCCTGATTTCGAGGAGGGTGACTGACATTTCTCTGACTGCAAAAGATTACAAAATTGAAGTGGTATAAAAAGTGAAAAGTCTCGAGAAATGATACGATTCACAGTGCAGGCTGTGCACAATAACTTCTCCCACGAAGAAATCCTGTCAAGGTTAACCGAGACTTTTTTTCAAACGTAGAAACCTGGAGTGGATAAAGCAGCTCGAGGCTGTAGGGTATCTGTGCTAGCCTGTACCTGGGCTGGGTCTTTGTTCTTGCCCGGAGGGGGGCTGTGAGGAGAAGGTGAGGTCACTGAAGTAAGGCTCGGTGATCTGGGCAGATCTTTCCGCAATGTTGGATTCCTATCTAAGCCATTTCCATGAGGAGAATGGGGGGTGCTGCCCACAGGAGAGGAAGGGTCCTGGGGTGAGAAAGAGATAAAAGAGGCAGAGCGAGGCAGAGAGAAATGTAATTACAGACAGCTAAGTCAGGCAGAATTAATAAAACCAATCAATTCCATTCCCACCATAGAGGCGATTTTATTCAGCTACACCATGGACACCTACAATATAAGGTCTCAAATATCACGCATATTAATAGCTTCATAAAACCTCTCCCTCTATCTCTGCTTCTCTTTCTCCTCTCACTCATGTTTTTCTATTATGCAAGCCTGCACAACGCTCACACAAGGACGGTGAGTGTTGATTGTTTTATGTCTGTAAGGCAAATGACAGTGAGGAAACATTTCTTTGTTAGGCCGCTTGAGAAATATTGTAGAGGAACAGTGAGTCTGAGCTAAACTAATAACACACAGCCTTCACAGTAAAAGGAATACACCGCGGCCTCGTTAACGCCCTGTAAATCCCAAACTGTGCTGGAAGTTGGCGATGCGTTGTACTGAGATGTGATAAAACGCTCTATTTATCAAAGTTTCAGGTAAGAACTAAGGAGCTTGCTAGAGTTTGGTAGAGTACCATCTGTGTTTGGTAGAGTTTAACAAACGATCACATTTTCTACAGAAGGTGCCAGGAGTTTGCTTTAAACTGTAAACTTAAAAAAACGTATAAAATATGTGCTCATATGCATGAACACATTTCTATCTAATCAATTTTCAATCATGGTAATGTCATTCAAAATCATATAATCTGCGTAACAATTTGAAACAAGATCTGCATTTCCTGACGGAACTACAACAGTGCTTGAAATGTGGAAAACGGAAAGAATGTGGTTTGTGTCCCAATACTTTTGGCTGCGTGCAGACTGTATTCGAATACTTTTGGCCATGTACAAGCCTGTGTTGTGGGACTGTGGTAGCCTAGTGGGTAAGGTACTGAACTATGGACCACAAGGTCTAGGGTTCAAATCCCACCTCTGCCAAGCTGCCACTGTTGGGTCCTTGAGCAAGACCCTTAACCCACAATTGCTTGGATTGTAAGACTGTATTAATTGTAAGTCGCTCTGGATAAGGGCGTCTGCTAAATGCTGTAAATGTGTCCCATTACTTTTGGCCACCTGCGGGGTCGTGTCCCAATACATTTGGCCATGTGTAGGATTGTCCTAATACATTTGGCCGTGTGCGGGGGCATGCCCCAATACATTTGGCCGCGTGTGGGGTGTGTCCCAATATATTTGGCCATGTGGCCATTTATTAGAATACAAGCAGAAAATACAGAACATATGTATGGAGTATTAAATAAAAACAGAAAAACAGCTTCTGTAGGCTACAGTGAAAAGTATTTAGTCTGCCCTCCCCTTACACTTGAACAACAGCAGCATCTGGCAGCTTCATCTGGATACCAAGCTGGCCCTTCTACAGTCCGAAGGAGCTTAATCAAGCATGGTGCTTTTGGAAGGGTAGCAGCCAAGAAACCATTTATTCGGAAGGGGAACCGGGTGAAAAGACTGAGATATTCTACAGCTCACAAAGATTGGAGTGAAGATCAGTGGAAAAGAGGATTATGGAGTGACAAATCAAGGTTTGAAATTTTTGGGTCCACCAAGATGTTCTATATGGTCATTATACCAAAAATGTGTGTGGAAAGAGTGGAGGACAAACCTCATTAGAAACGTCTACCACTAGGTTGTCTTCACTCTTGTCCCCGTCACTGTCCTGAGAGAATGGGAAAAAAAATATTAGAATAAATGCACGCACACTCGAGCGCACCGAGGCACACACTGTGTGAGGAGTCTGTTTGTTTGGTTCTGCTGTCCCCTCCTTTCTCTGAATCCTCGGGGTGTTTACACTTTTTCCTCTCAGGAGAGATTCATCCCTTTCTTAATCCTCTCTCCCTCTCTGACTCTCGCTCTCTCTCTGTCTCTGTCAATTTCTTGCTCTTTCTTTCCCATTTCATCTCTGAAAACAGGGAGTGACATTGCTGGCACTTAGTCTCCATGGCAACAGGCTTTTGATGTGATCATGTCCCGATGTCCTTGTTGACATCACCCTGCAGTGACATCATTACCTGATGAGACCTGCCATCTCTTGCTGGTGTGTGTGTGTGTGTGTGTGTGTGTGTGTATGCACCTTGTCTTCCTATACTTGTGAGGACCAAATGGAAAATATTTAACATTAGGGTTAAGTGTAGCTTTAATTAGCTATAGTAATCATGTGTGTGTGTGTGTTTGTGTGTGTGTGTGTGATATCTATCTTACATTGTCGGGAAAAAAATGGGGAAAACTGCTTTGTTACAGAAACTGCAACTTTCTGTTGAAAAGCCAAGAGTCAAAAGGTTAGGTTACTGAGGTTAAGGTTATGGTTAAGGGTAACATTATTAAGCTACAGTAATGATTATGTCAATGAAGTTTCTCCACTTTGACAGGAAGACAGTGTGTGTTTGATTCTGTGTGTGTGTGTGTGTGTGTGTGTGTGCTTGCATGCATAACTGTCAGTATACAGTCAAAAGCTTTTTCATACGAACACTTCATATTGGAACAGACAGGTTTCTGTAACTCGTATAAATGTTGCCAAGTCTAAAAAGCATGCAGAGACATAATCATTGTCAAAAATAATGTATGATCACTGTGTCATACATAATGTGATGGGCCTTCTTTGTCGTCACAGCGCCTCCTTTTGGCGTCATTGCTGGCATGTAAGGGGAAGAGGCCTGATGGCCCCTGGCGTTCCTCAACTGCCTGACTGTCCGTTGATGACACTGACTTACTCTACAGATAGAGAGTCAGAATTAACACACACACACACACACACACACACCCCAGAGATTTGTTTTAATTTACTGACTTGTGACTCGACTCGCATGAAGTGATTCAGTTCTTTCCTTCAGTCGGAACGTTTTTAAAGCTTGATTTCCTTTGAAGCCATTTCAAACCTGACAATTTTAGTAGTGAGTTATTTTTTCATAAAGCAAGATTAATAATGAGACAAAGCTAAAATTTTCCACTGAAGACTTGAAAGGGACTGTGGTAGCCTAACCTAGCCTAGGTTAAGATACTGGACTATGGACCAAAAGGTCCAGGGTTCAAATCCCATCTCTGCTAAGTTTTGTCCTTGACCAACACCATTAACCCACAGTTGCTTGGATTGTAAGATTGTATCAGTTGTAAGTCGCTCTGGAAAAGGGCGTCTGCTAAATCCCTAGTCGTAGATGTAAAATCAGCTTAGCATCACACACCAGATACTCAAGAATCGACAAGGACTCCCTTGTCAGAGACTTGATTCAGACTCACACATCAGTGACTTGACTTGGAATCCCATGCCACGGACTCAAAACTTGACTCAGACTCGTATTCCAGAGACTCGATTCGAGCTCCCTTGCCTGAGACTCGACACGGTTAACTCAAACTTTTAACTTATCCAGAGTGACTGACAACTAATACAATCTTACAATCCTAGGTTAAGGGTTTTGCTCAAGGTCCCACCAGTGGCAGCTTGGCAGAGGTGAGATTTGACCCCTGGACCTTCGCAGCCACAATCCAGTACCTTAAACACGAAGCCTCCACATTCCTTCACACTTGCGCACGACACAAATTGTTGAATTTATGCCTTTGTGATAATCGTATTCTGTCTCTTTGCCAGGTCAGAACGGCTTTGATGGCGAGCAAAATTTCAGTGATGCACCTCCTCTCAAAGTCTGTCAACTAGGCAAAATGTTTTTGAGTGCCTCAGAGATGCCTATCTGGCGGTCAATGATCTCTCACCAAGAGGTACACTACCCAAAAGTAGCCTCTGACAGCTTTTTTATGGACAGCGGGGAAGTAATTTTACGCTCTCTTGTGGCAAGATCCAGTGTCTAATCAGATCACATCTGTAATCATTTCCACATCTGCCTGCGACTTATCTGCATGAGCTTTGCAGTAGATATTCAAAACAAGCATAACCATTCAGCTGGCCACAAACACATTATGATGGATTTAATAACTTTAGTGACACTCCCCCAAAAGCAGCCAACGACAGGCAAAGCAACGATTTTGCTTCAGGGTGACCCAGGGTGACCATTCCTCATACGAATACAGAAAGCATGACATCATCCGTCAGTTTTTTTCTGGCTCTTTGATGATAAAGCTGTGATATGGAGCAGCACTTTCAAGGCTGTTCCCTTATAAAAATTAAAGCTGCAAAATAAACTGCTGGCTTTGCTGACTTCCTAATCTCACTTTCTTTCGCTCTGTTTCTCTCTCTCTCTCAAAGCAACGGGAGGTAACAGCTGTTGGTGTGTTTGGTTTAGCACACAAACTTTTATACTGACTGTAAATGAGAAGCTGTCCTGAAAGTTCTGCAGCCTGTGAATTACCATTAAGCTCTATGTCTCAAACCACACAGTCTGTCCATCAATTGGTAAACATCTTTCTTTATATCAGAGTTTTTTTTTTACTAAATCAGAATCCTAACGAGACTTAACTTTGACACCCCCAATTTAACTCCTGTCCAATCTCCAACAGAATATTTTCAAAGATTTTAGAGAAAGTTGCTTATCAGCATGCAGTGCTAGTGATCTGTGACCTACTACTAGCCCCAGAGTGTGGTTGCCTTTGTTTAGGTAGCACTTTTGTTGGACTTGAGAACATGAGAACGGGTTCCTCAAGGTCAAGTGGCTGGGTATGTGGTAGCACAGGCAGACTGGGGGTGCCCCTACATGGCAACTTGTTAATTATTTATGACAATCTGCAATTTATGTTTCTTTCCTGTACTGATGTGTAAGTTCTATTCACAGCAACAAAGCAAATAGTCAGGGTTACCCAAACATTTGCACAAAACTGTACAAAGTACAGCTCTGTTTAATGACTATCCGATCAATGTACACTTACACTTTCCCATTAGAAATAGTTCTAATTTTATGAAGGTTTGTTTCATGATTTTTTTTTTTACGTCACTATAGAAATCCAATACACACATAAATACACATCTGCAGAAACTGTATTCAAAATTTAGATTTGTCCCCGGGCGCAGTACGATACTCTCACACAGACACTTTATTATAAAATAAGTTATGTATTAAGAATTTTGTTACAATAATTTATGATGGGTTTGTCGAAGCGTATCCCCATCATAAAACAGGGACAACCTTTAAAATATAATAGTAAATAAAACTCTCTTTTGAGAGAGATATCATGTGTGTGTTGTGTTGCTTGCTCTTTGGCTTGCACTTGGACTGGAGACTATTTTAACTCGATCGATGTGTTTAGAGACTTTCTTTGTATAAGCTACTCGTGTTTGTTTGTATGACTTTCCACTACTTATTTGTAAAAGCGGTGTATATGCCTGTCCTATTGTAAGTAGTACGTCTTTGTTTGGCCCCCACCTACCTGTATATCCTCTCTAATCTATAACTATATAAACTGGTTCACATTCACTTGTTGAGTCTCTGTTTCATTCCATGTTTTTCGTATTACTGTCTATCAATGCATTTTTGGCTTTGGTCAAACAAAAGTATCAGGTCCATCAGACCATCCTCTTAAGTGTTATGGCTTTTCCTTACACAGGGTCGTTTCTATAATTATTGGGAATTTTTATAAATGAAAAATGCAGTGGGGCAAAAATGCAGCATTCACGATGCTGTGTACATGGTAGCGTTCCACTCATGTTTTCAGCGGTATCCCTGACATATTTATGTATCATTTGCATGCAGTTTTCATGTGAAAATACCCTTTATATTTACATTACAGCAGCCTAAAAAGACTATGTGATTATGGTAATGTCAACAAACATTTCAGTAAACCTGTCCTGTTTCACAGAAACTTTTCACAGATCGTTAAACAGTCCATACCTGTACATAACTCACTTCTACAAAATGATGCTGATTAGTAGACATTAAGTGGTCTTCAGTAATGCTTTATTCGGAGTATCCTCAGACTGGGTCAAACACTCCTTCACACTGACACTTTAGGGACAATTTAGAGCAGTCAATCCAGCCATTAGTTTTTTTGAAGCAGGAGAAAAAAGTGGAGCACCCAAAGAAACCCAGAGTTACTATTAATATCTGAGCTGCAGTTCAGCGGTCCAGTGGAAGGACTTGTGGATTTCATAAGGATTTCATAAGACATTTTAAGAAGACTCCATATTTGGGCACATTCATCAAAGTCAGCGGGATGTACTCACAAACACCACACACACACACACACACACACACACACACACACTAACATATCTGTTACTCACCCTGCTGGGAGCACCCTCTGAGAACAGAAAGAAAAAGAGAGAGAGAGAAAGGAACTGACGTCAATCTCGATAATAATAACAGCACAACCCTCAGAGCAAGTCAAGGTCATTGACAAAAACCTTGTCCAGCTGCTTTAAAAGTAGACTCTCTGCACTGAGCGACTCCCCCAAACCCCACTGCACACAGGTTATGTTATTCAGAACGAGCACCGCACTGCACTCCATTACCGCCTCACGCTCTCTTTCTCTCTCCTCTCTCCTAAATCGATGCGTCTCATTTTCTCAGTTTCCTCAGCAATTTGCTCAACTGCAAATGCAAACATGATGACAGCTATAAGCTACACTAAGAAATACCCTGCAGAAATTACAGTAACTCACTGATAGCAATGTGCAGTAATGTTCTGTACAGTTAGTTTAGCTCACGGTAGTTAGGCTTGGGTTAGTGGTTTACTATGTCAAGTTCACAGTAGTCTATAGTTTGTAGACACCCAAAAATGACACTGAAAAATGGGTATTAGTATGGAGTTTCCCCCACATTTGCACATTTATTCTTCTGAAAGGCTTTCCACTAGATTTTGGAACATGACTGTGAGGTCGGTTTCCGATGTTAAACAATAAGCCTTGGCTCACATTTGGCATTCCAGTGCATTTTCAAGATATGTGATATAGTTGAGGTTAAGGAGCTGTGCAAGCAAAACAAGATCTCAGCTGTAGTTTCAGATGGCAAACCAATTCTCTATGGACTTTGAGGACAGCAGGGCAAAAAAAGGTGAACTGACTAGTTGGAAACCTATAAATAGGACACACTGAGAGTCAGTGGAGTATTGAGTACCATCCATTCTCCTTCCACTGTTTGTCTATGGAGAATCCAGAAATGGCTGCTGTATATTATGAATTTATTACAAGCAAGTGTTGCTGAAATAGCAAAGTTCTGTAATTAGAAGGGCTGACCACAAACCTTTGTCTATATCATGGCCATGTTTAAGCCCGTGTTTAGACACGTTTTAGGATCAAGCACCCCTAAATTGATACCCAGCACCCTTAAAAATAGTACTAAAAAATTTCTTTTTGCTGTTTTTTTTTTTAAACAAAATTTTATGTATGATAATCTGAAAAAATAAGTTAAAAATCATATAAAGTATATGGTTTAAACATAATATTTTAACATTAAAAAATATTGATTTTAATGGCATGATCCAAATGGCTTTATGGCTGACAGCACTAATGGACGAGTTCTCAGATTTGTTAGTGTCTTTCCAGTCACAGCGTTTCCCCTACCCAAAAAGTCAGATGTTCTTTCTGCAGAAATGTGGGATTGGCAGTTCAAATTTATGTTACACTGTACAGTTTGTTTGCTCAAAAGGGTGTGTTTGTTTGGTGGGTTTGAGTGGGGTTTTGTGCTCTCATTGGGTGCTCAGTGCCCATCCTAGAATCGCCCCTGGTCTATATAGTGTATAAAACCTTGCCCTAATGTATCACACAGTTACCGACATCAAAACACACCACATGATTAAGGAAACTCTAAAGTCTAGAGTGAACGACATGCCATAGTGCAAACCAAAACGAAAATCAACGTCTGTCAAGTTCAATAGGACAATGCACTTTTTGTTTGATTGGGCATGACTGGGCTTTTATATAGTTCTGTGGCTTTATCTTCTATTAAAAATAAATAATCATGTACATAATGAAGGTTTTGATTTCTATAGGGTTTACCGTATTTTTCGGACCATAAGGCGCACTTAAAATCCTTTAACTTTCTCAAAAATCGACAGTGCGCCTTAAAATGCGGTGCGTCTAATGTATGAATTAATTCTGGTTGAGCCTTCTGACCTAGAACCGATTGTAGATGGTAACACGGCGCTCATAAATCTGTCAAAAATGTTTTAGCACGGCCTTGGTAAGTTACGGAGCTCACGGCAACCGTAGTGCGCAGCATCACGGAGTAATACGGTATGTGCTTCAGCATTAGGGTACGTGCATTCATTCATTCATTTTCGAAGCGGATTTCAAACCCCAACGCTATCAGTCACGCAGTACAACATGGTCATAGAGCAGCTGCGAGAGAATTCAACATTAACGAATCAATGGTACGGAAGTGGAGGAAGCAAGAAGACGCCCTGCGCCAGGTAAAGACCAAACTGAGCTTCCGACGGAACTTAAGAGTTTTGTTTCATTTCATGCGTCTTATAACCCGGTGCGCTTTATGTAGGAAAATAGATCCGTTAGCAGCCGATCGTTGATATTGCGTCTTATAATCCGGTGCGCTTTATGGTCCGAAAAATACGGTAATTCACCCCATGAAATTACACAATATATGAAGGAATCAGGACCTATGAAACAGTTGCAGAATGCAAACAATTTTATGTGCAAACTGCAACATATTAAAAACATAACTTAAAAAAAAAGATGTTTTAATCATCGCTCGGAACCCGTCTCTCTTGACTGGATTGTTATAGTATTCGTAATGTCACTCCACCGCTTGCTTTTCCTGTCACATGTGCCTTGAGAAAACGCCCCCTTAAGCGATATCTGAGCCTTTGGCTTCACGGTTTCACTGGCACTACTGGTTAACAGCATCGAATCTGACGACTGCAATCGCATAAACTCTTCATTTCCAACACGTTCTCTGCTGAGGCGATGGAGTAAGTTACTATTACCAAAATTCAAGTTTTGCCCTTGCATCCAGCATCCACTCTGTACCAAATCGAACAGGGATGCTTCGCTGTGGCGCCCCCTATTGGAAGCAACGAAAGAGGATGACGAAGATTATTTGCTGTGTACTAATACGACTTGTCATTCAGTCTGGTAGTGTGTGCTTTGAATTATCCCAGCTTTTATCTGGGCTCTGCTTCGTTCCGTCTCCTTCAGTTTAATTAAAGTTCAAACATGTCCTGGCTGACTGACTACATCTGGGGCGTGCGTACATTTTATTTTTGGGAAACGACCTTTTGTGAGGTTTTGTCACTATCTCTCCTGACATGTCCTCGCTCCAGAGAGGAAATCTCAGTTAATTGCTCGAAGCCTGCCACGGGAGTCGCACAGGTCTGATCAGGCTCAGCTCAAGCTGTGAAGCGACGAGACGAGTGTGTCCCAGTACCTCGCAGGTGCTCGGCGTCCAGGTGGTTGCGCTCGTCCTTGTTGCTCAGGTGAGCAGAGACGCCGAGGGCTCCCGTGAGAGCCAGAAGACCTGAGGTGCCGCCCAGTGCCAGTCCTGATGGGTGAGGGGTCAGCGGGATGCCTGGGGTGTGGTGAGACAGGTGCTGGAGCTGCTGCTGCTGTTCCGCAAGCAAAAGACGAGCCGACGAAGACAGAAGGAAGGACAGATCGAGAGAAACAGAGATAAAGAAGAAAGTGAGAGAAAGGCGACAGAGGTAGACAGATAAGTATGAAGAGGGGAAAGGGAAGAGGAAGAGAGAGAGACAAGCAGATAAAGTGAGGCCAGCCATCCATGCGTTAAATTATAGTTTGATTGTGCTGCAGTTACTGATCTGTGTGTGTGTGTGTGTGTGTGTGTGTGTGTATACATCCACACTAGTGATGCACTGGAATAAAAATCCTTTGCCAAAACCAAAACTCTAACAAAACTCAGCCAAAAACTGTAAGATTTGGTTGTTGTTTTTTTGTTTGCTATATTTGTGTTCTTATTTGTGTTTATTTAAATATGACTCTTCATATTTAAATAAACACAAATCTTCATTTTATACCTCCCTTGAACAGTGATTAAAGATTGCTGGTCTAATCTCTCTGCTGACCATGAAATGATTCAACAACATTTTCACCCTTGCTGAAACTGTACAGCCAAAGAAACACTTTAGAAACATGTTTTTTTTCTTTGATGGTAACTGCAGTCCTAACATAATTATATAAAAACGTTTTGTTCAAAGGAAAAATGCCTAACGACAAGTTTTTTTAGATGATTTCATATGAAATGCAAAATAAATACATTTATATCAACACTGATCAATTGGTCTCTCTCACATTGTGATAAGTCGCCTTTTTATTGAGCCAAGTCGCTTCTTTTGGGCTTGTTTCCATAGACATGGCTGCTTGTTTCTCTCGCAAGATCTGGCAACAGTGCATTTACATGCACTTAATAATCCGATAACTGCAGAAAATCTAATTTTATCCGTAATCTGATCAACACATACATTCACTTGTGTGACCAGATAACAGGAAAACTCAGAGTTCACTAGGCTCAGGCGATAATCAGCCAATAATCTCATAGAAATGTGTGCCATAAACTTTAATATTAATTTTAAATAAATACAATTTAATTAAGTAGTTTAATATTAAATAATCAAACTCTTCATTTTCTCGAGTATATACTGGATTTCAGTCTTTACAAAGTCTTCGATATCCCTTTAATTCTGTGGCGCGTTTAATTCCGAGGTTGCCAGATCCCGCAAGGACAAAAAAACACATCACAGTCAATGCACAAAAGAGACCAAATATAGCCAAGTCTTTAGAATAGGCAGACCTGGTAACCGTGTCAGGTTACGAAATCAGGTAATGGTGTACATGCTATGAGAAATCCAATTACTGGAATAAAATCCAGCTCTCTTTATCAGATTTCTTAATCTGATTGATAGGTAAATATGACCACATGAATAATCAGATAACTGCAGAAATCGGACTATGATCAGATCACTAAGTGCATGTAAACGCAGTCACTGATCAGGAGTGCTAACGAATGGCGAGGTTTGGAAATGCCGATAAAAAGATAACAGAGTTAGACAATGTAAGTCTTTTTCATTGATGTGGATATTTTTTTGAAGGCTACTGTATTAGGTGGAGCATCTCAGAGCACTGTTGTGTCTGTACACTCCATGTTCCCATCCCTAATGTTTTACAGCACTAGGACAAATAACCAAATAACCAGACTAATGAACCAAGATCCAGGTGGGTTCACAGCATTCCTTGAAACCATACGACGGTTTTATTCTCATGGTCAGTACACGGATTGCGTGAGTTCCTAAGCTGCCAAAACCTGATAAAGATCTGGTTACTAGTGTGCATGTAAACACTTTCACTGTCAGAGTGTGTACTTAATAAACAACGCAGGCAAACGCGGGAGTTCAGAGGTCACTCACCCCAATGATGGCGTTGAGCTCTGCCATGGTGACCTGTTTAGCCCGCTCCACAGCCTGCACTACCTGTTGCTGGTGCTAAACACACACACACACACACACACACACACACAGGGTTAGAGACTGTAAACACAGAATGAGCATTAACAGAAACAGGGATGAGGGAAGAAACACAATACACCACAAACAATAAACCCGAGCGCACACTCCACAAATAAGGACGGGAAACCATAAAACATAACCAAAGACACAAAGGCAAACACTTTTTAAATAAAGTGTTAAATAAAGACTGAATGGTGTCTCAATAATGGACACCAAAGGCTGCAGCACAAGGTGTTCCATTACTGCTGACCTGATGCAATAATACAATAAAGCATTAATAATCTCATGCAGTAATACCTGGGCCTGAACCTTCTTGGAGCTCCAGTGGGCTAACAGGCTGTTCCACAGATTTATTAGCCTCACGCTTTATGCCATGTATTTTATTTACACTTCTAGTTAGTCTCATGAAGCTATAATCAGGCCTTAAGCTTCACTTGCACTCATATTCTCTCTCATATAACTAGATTTGGGCTCATATCTTGTGTCATGCATGTATTCTGTGTTATATTTAGGGTCAGGTTTCTTTTCATGGACCTACATTTGGGCTGATGCGAGCCATAACTTGGCCTGTACGTTTAGTTTTGTTGCATGGCCTAACATTTTCACATATACAGCTATGACCAATCGAGACCGTTCAGTTTTAGCTATTCTTAAGTCTTAACTATTATAATAAATTACAATATTAAATAAAATCTATATTTTTACTCTGGCGCGGTGGACGTAAACAGCCAATCAACGCTGCGGATCCATGAGCAGAGGCGGGAGTTAAAGAGCAGAAGCCCATCATGCACTTAAAAGTTACCTGTTGTATGCTCGATTGTTCGTTAGCTCATGTTTGGACTACAGTCTGTTCTAACTTGTGTTTGTGTGGACGACTGCTTATTTGTAACAAGTTATAAATGGTGTTCCTAATTGTAAGTGCCTGTCCTATTGTAAGTTATACTCCTTTGTTTATCCCCCCGTTACCTGTATATTCTCTGTAACCTATAACTAAATAAGCTGGTTCACATTCATATCTCAGAATTCAGTGTTTAATCAATGGTCACAAGCCATCTGGACCCAGAAGAAGCAAATCAGGGCCAAACCATGATACTCCCACCACCATGTTTCACAGATCAGAAATGGCTCTTAGGCTGGAATGCAGTGTTTTTCTTTCCAGACAAAACCATTCTCATTTAAACCAAAAAGTTACGTTTTGGTTTCATCTGTCCAATATGTCTTGGCTTTTCCAGGTGTCAAGTTATTCTCAGCAATGCTCTACTTTGTGTCCAAGATATATATTTTCTGGATTTTTGCCTCGCTGGGGCACCGGAGTCTCGATCCTCATCAGAATGGGAAGGTGGGCCTGTCCAACAAAGCAGACCAGGGGTTCCTCCCATGACAGAAAAAAATAACTTTTTTCTGTAATGCAGGGGCCCTTCTGATTTGCACTTAGCGCCAGGCGTTCACAGTCCTGGACCACCCTGACTCATACCCCACTTCTGGCAAGGTGTGGTCTAAATTCATTTTGAAGCTGTGTTCATTTCCCTGGGGCGGTTAAGTTGAAATGTGTGGTTCCCCAGCATTGAAACACCAAGATGTACGGTTTCCCAAAAACAAAAGGCCAGATCTGTGATTTCCCAGGACCAAAAGTCAAGCTTGTTCAATTCGGGCTTTGGGCCTAGATCATCGAAGATAATAGAAAAATGTAAAGCTGCTTTGAGGCAATGCTCCAATGTAAAAAGCGCTAGACAAATAAATTTGACTTTTGACATTAAGTTACTGTGACACACGACACACAGTAGGGCTGCCCAAATGTTACATTTGGGTTCATATTTTGTTTCATTCAGCTACACTCTGAGGTTCTTGTTGTCTCACACAGTTACACTTGGGTTGATGTTTTGGCTCATTAAACCATACCTGGGCACACATTTTGTCTCATGCAGTTAGAACTGGGCTCAGATTCTAGCTCATGTATAATTATTTGTACTCACATTTTGGCTCAGCTTAGCTCTAATGAGGCTGATGTTTCTGCACATGCACTTATAATTGGGCTGATATATCGTCATGCAGCCCCCCTCAAGTCTTGGTTTTTAGCTCAAAGTTCAAAATTTAGTGAAGCAACACAAAGATTAATAGCCAGTTTGCTTTCAATTATGAATCAAATGCATTCTTTTCAATTGATCTAGCAAAAACTATCTTCATTCATTTTCTTAACCGTGTAATCCTCATCAATTGTGGGAGAGCCGGTGCCTATCTGGCGGCACAGGGCGCAAGGCAGGAACAACCCCAGACCATGTGCCAATCCATCGTAGGGCTCGTGTGATCATGAAAGTGTGAAAATACATGACCAGCCACTGTTTTTGATCTGAATCAAGAGAAGCAAAAAGAGGTGATTAACTGTGAATCTACAGACCTGACAAGCTTAATTAGTAACAGTTTTAATATTTTTGCGAAAGACCATAACAGCGGAAAACAGTTGACATTTTCGGCACATCTAATGGGTTGTTTGAGGCTGTTCTTCAGGATGGTGCTGTTATTGGATTTCATCAGTTCTTGATAGAATAAAATATGGCACTAATAAATTCATAGTCCTATTAGGTTTATAGCACAGTGGAATATCAATAGAGGTTGGGAGCGAGAAGGCTAAACAAGTCTAACAAGTCCGACCCTTGAAGCAGTAAGTGGAAAATGCACCTGGCGTATGCTTATAATGTAATTAACTAACGGCTGCTGACATGAAAATTAATCACTTTCTTTTATTGGTTTCTGACTCGGTACGGTTGGCCCTATGTGTTCTCAAGTCTCACATCCACGGCAGGGTTGCAAGATTATTTTGGTGGTTTCCAGGGGAAGAAAAGCTCAAAAAACACCAAAATACCCAAAAAAACACCCAAAAGAACGGATATTGAGAGGGGAATTTTCCATGAAATCTGAATTTTCCCTGTGTACATGGTCCACTTACATACTTATCCTCCACAGGCTTCCCTTTAATTTCATTAAAATGCAGTAATGAAATCTTTACCAAAATTTCTGTATTACTAACTCCCTTTGGCAGAATTCAGTATTCTTGTGAATCAAATGAGGTGGCAATCTGCAAACTGTCGGGAATCAGCTCAATAACTTATTTCACCATCTATGAACTAACCACCATGCAGAATAGGAAGATTATGACAAACTACAGACGTCAGCTGTCCAGGACAGCTTAAATCAGCCAAGGTACCAGCACAAAAATACACTCAGCAAACTTTAGAGGACCATTCTGCATAAAAAAGTGCAACAAAAAAAGCAACAGATAGCAAGACATAAATGCTGTCACTAATTACATTATGAAAGCCATGGTGCCAATTCAAGGGGCTGAGAGAGACGGGGTCAAACAACTTTAGTATTCTTTAGACACAAGATACTTTTAAAGTATCCTTTAAATGTCACTATCGATAAAATCCCGGAAAATAAGACACATTTTTTTCAATATCACACATCCCTTGAGTCTATGATGTGTTCATGCAGCTGCTGTTTTGAACGAAAGATGTGTTTCGCCGTTCTGTTTTCTGTTCCATCCATGCTAAGCACATCTGTTACTGCACCACACCTTCTTTAATGAACTCCAAGTGACATGTTGCAATGATTTGCTTTTTTTCCAAATGACAATGCACCTGCTGCCAATTGCTGATCGAAAGTGTTTCCCAAGTCTGTGTCCAGCAGGGAAAGAAATACATTTATGTCATTAGGCAGGTGCCCTTATCCACAGCGACTTACAAGGAATACAGTCTTACAATCCAAGCAGCTGTGGGTTAAGGGTCTTGCTCAAGGACCCAACAGTGGCAGCTTGGCAGAGGTGGGATTTGAACTCTGGACCTTCTGGTCCCCAGTCCAGTAGCTTAACCACTTTGCCACCACCATCCAGAATCACATTCAGCTCTCTGAGTCGTTGATAGCTTCTGATACAAATGATGACATGTACAGCCTAGCAAGGTCCCTAAAATGGCCAAGCTGTCTCCTGCCTCCAGCTGAACGTACTTGTTGATGGCCTTGATTCCTTTAGAACGGGACGCAAAAAGTGCGAGCGAGTACTGTTAGTGCTGTCATTATACATCTCACTGAGAAGCCACACAGCACAGCCTTGCTTCGCACTCACTGCAGAGCTGAAACATAATCTGAGTGCATCATCTTGAACAAGAATTCTATCAATGCAGTCTTCTGTGACTAACCATCGGGTAACACTTGGTGCAAGTAATTACAGCTGGATACCTCCCTTGTTTATGGGCTCGCAGTGAACTTGGGTGTCGCTCTGGAGCCTGTCTGAATGAGAAAACCAGTTGTAGGTTTCCCTACAATGAAGATTTCTGGAGAGATTCTGAATTAGCACAAGGGAATGGCACACAATGCATAGACAGAATGTTGTCTGTCTAACAGTACACGTACACTTGCTCAGTGGCAATCTTCACGATATTATTGATAGCCAACCTGGTGGTTGCAGAGGGCCAATGATAGCATCGTCATGCAAAAATCCAACCAGGCCAAGGACCTTTATTGCTCCACAAAATGGGTAATAGCAGATACTGAAAGGTTCACATACTTTTGCCACACATATATATATGTAATATTGGACAATTTTCCTCAATCAATAAATGAATAAAGGCAGTATGATTGTTTTTGTCGCATTTGTTTGACTGGTTTCTCTGTATCTACTTCTACAACCCAATGCAGAAAAAGTTGGGACAGTATGCAAATAAAAAAACAAACAAAAAAAAACGCAGTGTTCCTTATGTTTACTTTGGCTTTTATTTAACTGCAGCCAATATGAGCCCAAGATATGTTTTGTTTCGTCTGGTTTCATTTTGTAATAAATATACATTCCTGCAGGCCTGCAAAACATCCCACATGCCTCCAAACCCAGGGATGTCAATGCCACTTCTGGACATGGTTCATATAAGGCTTATTTTTGCGCAGTAAAGTTTTAAGTGGCATTTGTGAATGTAACCCCGTATTGTAGTGCTTGAGAAAGGTTTGCCAAAGTAATCCCTTGCCTGTGTGGTTATATCAGCTATTGCTGAATGATGGTTCCTCCAGATTCCTTGAATGGTTCAATAATATTATGCAATGTAGAGGGATAAATACGCAGATCCTAATCGATTCTAATCTTTCTTCGAAGAACATTAAATTTCCTTGAGTCTCTTCCGTATTGTTCGCAATACTGTCTATCAATGCATTTACTGTACACTACAGTAATGTTGCTTTAGTGTGTTTTTATCATTACAGTATTGGATTTCCATAGATTACTTTAGCATGTGTATAACAGTTTCGGCTTCCGTTCGTGTTTTCAGCGGTGTCTCTGACACATTTCTTTATCGTTTGCATGCAGATTTCTTCTGAAAACACCCTTCATATTCACTTTGTATTTAGAGTAGCATGAAAAAACTATGTCTGGTCAACGTCAATTCTGATCAACAACCTGTGTGACAGAACGAAATGCGAAATGTTCAACGGCCCATACCTTTATGGAAAATAAAATCAAGAAATGGCAGCAGTCTGACATGAATTAAGTTGCCCATCATGTGTGCACTGAGTATTTTTCATGAGTGAGCGATAATACAGACAGATTATGTATTATTTCAGATGAAACTTCAGTTCCAGAGAACTTAAAAATATAAAAATACAGAAAAAAAGGTGATCAATGGCAAAAGTAAAAAGTCAGCATACAAATGGCTTTGCTGTGTGCTTCTGGTACACAGTCAGATGTAAGGAACGGGAAGCAAGCCGAAGGAAAACACCTACGGATGGGTGCCAAATGAAAGGAACAAACAACAGCGTCTTCGTAATGTGTTGAGCCACCACGAGACAGCTTCAGTTCATCTTTGCATAAATTGTACAGGTCTCTGTTCTGTACTGCAGGGAGGCACACCATTCTGCAAAAGCTATTCTCTTAGTGGCTGTTTTGATGATTGTGGAATGAAGCAAAAGCTTGTTCATGTTTCTACGACCAAATATCTGATTGTGTCAGGACATTTGTGATAGAGGGCAGCGTCGTATGATTGTTACACTTATAACACGGCAGCTTTTTTAAGCGCAGCATTGTTCATCTGACGTTTATTCAATAATATAATGATTAATTCATTGTTTTACCAGGTGTAAACTAAAGCGTTTTACAGTGAAAAATCTGGGCACTCCAAGTACGTTTCGATGATTTTCAAAATGAAAAGAAGTGATAAAACCTCCACAGGCAACTCACTTAAATCAGACATGCAGTACTTCTACAAATTGTAATGATCCATTGTAATGTGTGAGCACCCCTGGTCTCCACGTCACACAGACCCAGCTCCACCCCGAGGAGCACTGAGACTCTGAAGCCTCCACACTCCACACACAGAACTCTGCTGGTCCTTACTGGCACCACTCCCTTCTTGATCCCTGTGCAAACACTCATGGGTCACCAAACCCCAGGCTGGCACAAGTTTGTCCACAAACCCTCATGGCCACAGATTGGTGCCACACTGCCTGGTTCACTCCTCCCCACACAAGATACACAACAACTGAATGCAAGAAGACAGAGGCAGGGATACAAACCAGGGTGTTTCAGCACTGCAAACCAGTGCTCTACTGACAAGCCACTCTGTTCAGGGACAAACTGTAATGGGGATTGCTTTACTCACTTCATGAAAAAAAAAAAAATCGTTACTTCTAAGTTACTCCCTAAAATTCACGGTCATTTGTACCAACTAGAAAGTATAAAGGATCAAAGCCAACATTCTGTTAAATGTTTTATTTAAGAAAAACTAATGTTCATGTTTCTAGGCGTAGTTTTAGGGGGCATTGTCCCCTCAAAGTTTGGAAGGTGGCAAAACACAAACACGAGCAAGATATACAAAAAAGTCTCTAAACACGTCAACTGAGTTAGAACAGTCTCTAGTCCAAATGAGAGCTAACAATTGCTAAGGTAGTTTCACAAACACACATGAATGATGGACTCCTGTTCTTAAACTCTAACTCCCGCTTCTGTAGCATTTTACTGGCTTGTGAGGTGACCAGCTGTTTACGCCCACAATGTCTGGAGTTAAAAGACAGATTTTTATATCCCATTATAATTTAATATAATTTTTAAGAGCTCGGTCATTAAAGCAGATGGAAGTTGGTCATTAAACGGCACATACAGTGGGGTAAAAAAGTATTTAGTCAGCCAATGATTGTGTAAGTTCTCCTACTTAGAAAGCTGAGAGAGGTCTGTAATTTTCATCATAGCTACACTTCAACTATGAGAGACAAAATGAGGAAACAACATCCAGGAAATCACATTGTAGGATTTTTTAAAGAATTTAATTGTAAATCATGGTGGAAAATAAGTATTTGGTCACCCACAAACAAGCAAGATTTCTGGCGCTCACAGACCTGTAACTTCTTCTTTAAGAAGCTCTTCTGTCCTCCATTCGTTATCTGTATTAATGGCACCTGTTTGACCTCGTTATCTGTATAAAAGACACCTGTCCACAGCCTCAAACAGTCAGACTCCAAACTCAACCATGGCCAAGACCAAAGAGCTGTCGAAGGACACCAGGAAGAAAATTGTAGACCTGCAGCAGGCTAGGAAGAGTGAATCTACAATAGGCAAGCAGGTTGGTGTGAATAAATCAACTGTGGGAGCAATTGTAAGAAAATGGAAGACATAAATGACCTGGCAGGGAGAGAGCTGGGACCAAAGTAAAACAAAAGCGACCAACAGCTTTGGGGCTGTTTTTTTCTGCAGAGGGGACAAGACGGACGACAGTGATCCGTGTTAAGGGAAGAATGAACGGGGCCATGTATCGTGAGATTTTAAGCCAAAACCTCCTTCCGTCAGTGAGAGCATTGAAGATATAATGTGGCTGGGTCTTCCAGCATGTAAAAAGCGTTTCAAGGTCCTGGAGTGGACTAGCCAGTCTCCCGACCTCAACCCCATAAAAAATTTGTGGAGGGAGTTGAAAGTCCATGTTGCCTCAAAACATCACTGCTCTAGAGGAGATCTGCATGGAGGAATGGGATAAAATACCAGCTACAGTGTGTGCCAACCTGGTGAATACTTGCAGGAAACGTTTGACGAAGTATTGAGTTGAACTTTTGTTATTGACCAAATACTTATTTTCCACCATAATTTACAATTACATTCTTTAAAAATCCTACAATATGATTTCCTGGATTTTTTTCTCATGTTGTCTCTCATAGTTGAAGTGTACCTGTGATGAAAATTACAGACCTCTCTCATCTTTCTAAGTAGGAGAACTTGCACAATCAGTGACTGACTAACTACTTTTTTGCAACCCCGTGTCTGTATTTTATTAATGATTCCAGTTTATTTTTGATTGGTTTTGGTTTGGTTTTGATCTCTTCACATTTCAGCTAACATTTATGTTACTCACAATGTTGCCCACTCTGATAGCTCTATTTGCTACCAAACAAAATCGATTGCCAGCCACGCCCAGTGTTGTGAAACTATAATTCGAAGGACCTGTCGATTTGCTGAATTATTCATTTAACACATTATTTGGTCTGCTGCTTGTGGGGGCACCAAGCCACATCTTTCTTCTGTCCTTCCCAACAGCCTAGCAGCCAAAAGTGGATTTAAAGCTTGTGCCAGCTGGAACATCCAATAAGCAGAGTGGAAACCTCCAGTCAGTGGCATAGGCTGTTGTTGGGCTGGCATTTGCAAAAATAAATGTA
Source organism: Ancistrus triradiatus (assembly GCA_025084515.1). Classification (NCBI taxonomy): domain Eukaryota; kingdom Metazoa; phylum Chordata; class Actinopteri; order Siluriformes; family Loricariidae; genus Ancistrus; species Ancistrus triradiatus. The sequence goes on from JAJAGP010000138.1 coordinate 683,732, forward strand.
GGCACGTTCTCTGCAAAGGGTGTGCTTTTTGTTTAAAACACAAGGGTGCTGGTAATTTTTGCATATTAATCTTTTTCATGTCTATTCAAATAATACTACATGGCTGATGGCTCTGAAAACCGTACACATACCATGAAATTCTACTGAACTGCCCCAATACCTGTGCGCAATATTTTTAATATACTCATTTTTATCTGTATAATTGAATGCCAATAAAGGAATCTTCAATCGTGAATCTTGAGATTCATGTGAAACTCATCAGAAATGTGCTGATAGAGCTGAAAAGAGGTGGAAATGTGAGAGGAAATTGGAGCGTTGTCTTTAAGAAGGATGATGAAACAGCGTGTGAGACAGAGGAAAAGATAAGTCGTCAATCATTGTCAGCATACCTCCTGAGAGAGAAAAGGGATGATCTGAGCGCAGATAGCACTGAGTCGCTTCACAATCTCTGCCTGCAAGAGAAACACACAATGGTTACATTCAAACCGGGATTATAAATACATACATAAACGGAAAGAGTTTTCCGAACAAATATTGCATGATGCAAGGAAAGTAAAATAAATGTAATATAAATAGAGCTAAGAAAAATATATAAATGATCTGAAGCTCTGATAAACATCTTCCACAATGATTGGGACAAATATTAGAAATCCGTGTATAGAACAGGAACAATAGACAAAGCCATGTCCCATCTAGGGGTCCAGTGTGAAGGGAAAGGGGGTGGAACAGAAGAAAATGAAATATAAGACCTGGGATTAAAAATAGAAATAAATATGAAACCAGTGTTTTAGGATATTTTTTAACAAAAACATGGAATAAACTTGATTTTTTATGGATAATTATGTGTTAAATCTAGGCTTTGGAAATCGAGATGAAAGACTGACGATTGCTCAACATTTTGTTCCCAGCAAAAGTGAATTGAAAGGACAATGAATACAGTGTTTAAAGATACGGACTTGTTTTGCATTATAGATTTCTGGGTTAAAGGTGGGTAGCTGATGTATGATGATTTATTGATGTTTTTTTTGTCTTGTTTGTAATTCCTCATGAAATTTCAGTGAAGTATTTAAAAATTAAACAAAGAAACAGAAAAGAAGACTCAAACTGGCCAACGTTCAGTCCAAAACAGTGTACTGTACCAAACCACTCTGTGATGTCCTTCCTCCGACACATTTGGCATAACACTTTTGATCCCGCTCCTGACAATATCATGCACATATGAGTCTGCTTTTTTGTTTCGAGCACTGCCATTTGTGAATGTGACGTTTTTTCATATTCTTCTATTCCCATTTCCTCACAATGATGCTCCCTGTGATAGCTTGACTTGCTAATAAAATAAAGAAATAATAAGAAATGGATTGCCAGCCACACCCGGCATTGTTAATTTGTAATTTGCACGTCTTATTGATTTGCTAGATTATTCGTTTAACACATTATTTGGTCTGCTGACTGTGGCGTCAATTCACATCTTTCTTCAGCTCTTCTCAGTGGCCTAGCAGCCAAAAGTGGAATTAAAGCTTGTGCCAGCTGGAACATCCAATCACTGACGCACTTTCCATGCCCACTTAATCCAATTCAGGGTCGCCGGGGGCCGGGGCCTATCTGGCAGCACAGGGTGCAAGGTTTGAGCAAACCCTGGACAGAACGCCAACATGGACTTGTATTAAACCACAAAAAAATACTAACAGGGCTGAATGACAGTGAGGACAAAAAGCTTTAGAATATTTTAACATAAAAAAAATTCACATTTTCAAAAACTTGCCCAGTCTGAAATACATAGAATTATATTTAAGCTTAGATGTAGTCTATATGATCTCTTATTACAAGCTTCCAATCAAAAAAATGTTGGTCGTGTTCTTCTTTAAATTTATACAACAGCTATTTCTGACGATACAATCTGATTGGTTGAAAAGAGTGAAGATATTGTGATAACAGTGCATCTTTTTCACACCCAAAACCGATATCACTCAACTCCACTGACGTGTTGCCAAGTAACGCCAAGCTTAGGCACACACATATACAAAAATGCAAGAACCCTAATAAATAACTCAATTATATCATTTAATTGTTAATGAGTTTTAGTTTTTGTTTCTCTCATATTTTCCTTTCATCTTTAGTTATTTGGACTTTGTATTTCAATCTAATGTTACTTCGTAGTGTTAAATAACCCTTTTGCAGCGTACTGTGTTAGGCAGGGTAGGGAATTTTATCATTGCATAGCAGCAACTCCTTTGTTGTGGACCTACTTTTTGGCGGAAGTTATTTAGTTGTATAAAAACTCCTGTTGTATTAAAGCAACAGAATACTTGAGGTGGTTTGTTATCACGAATAACATCTTGGCTGGATTTATCTACGGCACTTGCTTTTGGGTCATGCCTGCTACCAAATCACAGACATGATCTGTGAAAAATGGTGGTGGTAGTATCATGGTTTGGGCCTGTTTTGCTGCATCTGGGCCAGGACGGCTTGCCATCATTGATGGAACAATGAATTCTGAATTATATCAGAGAGTTCTAAAGGAAAATGTCAGGACATCTGTCCATGAACTGAATCTCAAGACAAGGTGGGCCATGAAGCAAGACAACGACCCTAAGCACACAAGTCGTCTACCATAGAATGGTTAAAGAAGAATAAAGGTAATGTTTTTGAATGGCCAAGTCAAAGTCCTGACTTTAATCCAATAGAAATGTTGTGGAAGGACCTGAAACGAGCAGTTAATGTGAGGAAACCCACCAACATCCCAGAGCTGAAGCTGTTCTGTATGGAGGAATGGGCTAAAATTCCTCCAAGCCGGTGTGCAGGACTGATCAACAGTTACAGGAAACGTTTAGTTGCAGTTATTGCTGCACCGGGGGGTCACACCAGATACTGCAAGCAAAGGTTCACATACTTTTGCCACTCACTAATATGTAATATTGAATCATTTTCCTCAATAAATAAATGACCAAGTATAATATTTTTGTCTCATTTGTTTAACTGGGTTCTCTTTATCTACTTTTAGGTCAGATTTATGCAGAATATAGAAAATTGTAAAGGGTTCACGAACTCTATATACAGCACCAACTGTAAAATAGCATGTCAGGGGGACAATGTCCATTTTCGGTCAGTTCCCTATTTTCAATCAACCCATACCTGTATTTAATTTCCAACGAAGGAACCCATAGGTATGGTTTAAATGGTCACCCTAGTTACTACTGCCTGCATTCTATATAGAGTATAAAGCAGCATCAGCCCATAGGAGACAGGAACTGGTGATGACTGTGGACACTTACATTTCCGTTTTTACAGCATTTTACCAGATGCCCTTACAGAGTGCTTTGTATTCTTCTTAGTAGACACAACCTCGTGCCTAATATAAATAAGCAGTAGCCCAAGTACACAGTCCAACCAGAACTTGCTACGGTCTGACGTGGGTAAATCAAGAAAACACAAAAAGCAAGCATTTTTTAAAAATGAAATATGCAATTGCATTTCCAGTCTTCACTTAAGTGCTGGAGTGAAAAGTTGAGTCTTTAGTTGCCACTTGAAGACAGCAAGAGACTCGGGTGCGAGGACGGAGAAGAGTCATGATGGTAGTCCTTCCTTATATGCGTTTGCTCATTACTGTACAACAGCAGATTCCATCACACAAACACACTAACATATTCCATCGCAGGCACACCAGAATAACAGTTTGAACTCACTCATCTTATAAAGCTACTTAATAAATCCATCACTTAAATTAAAATTAAGATTAAAATTAAGATATTGTTCTGCTAATCATGGCGCTTCGGCGGTCGTCTGTTAGAGACATGATGAAAATAATGTTACTGAATTATGGGCAATGTAATAAATAGACCGCAAAGTTAACTGTCCATTCATATATACAAGTTGAATCTCATGCTACACATGGCATCAGTGATTGTTAATAGACACTGTGCTTCTAATCCATAACTCATTACATTTTCTATTTTCTCTCCGAGCTGTTGTTCCGGTGCCAGTTCCTGCCCCCAACATGATGTTCATCATCCGCTGCAGCTCCACTCAAGCTGCTTCCGTCATCAGCTCCAGCCCCATCATACCCGGGCCACTTAATGTCAATGTGCATACTTCACATTTTATTCGTACTTTGACTCCATGACTTTAGTTTCGCTCTTAGATTTATCATCTACGCCGCCCAAGGAGGTTGGGTCCTTTTTTGAGTGTTGGTCCTCCCAAGGTTTCTTCCTATAACACTCAGGGAGTTTTTCCTTGCCACTGTCGCCCTAGGCTTGCTCAATTTGGGATTGGACGTAGTTATTAGGAGATAATCTAAACTTGTAAAGTTGCTTTGAGACAATGCTCCATTGTAAAAAGCGCTATATAAATAAATCTGACTTGACTTGACTTGATATAACTGTGTAGTGCTATTTTTATTGAAAAACTGTTCCATAGGGTCAAATAGGAGCAAGAAAAATGTGATTAAATACGGGTATGTGCTGTGTAACGAAATTCTGATCAACGTCTGTTCACCTTATATACAACACGTATAATAAATTGTAATAGGAAATATATCCCGCTGTCATAAGTATATAGTATTATATTATATACATTTATACAAGTATATATATATATATATAAATATATAAGTCTGTCATACAAATGTAACTAACTACCTAACCAGTCCTGTGCTCGACTGCGTGTAGTTCACGTTTGGACTGGAGACTGTTCTACCTTGACTGATGTGTTTAGAGAATTTTTTGCGTACGTGACCTGTGTTTGTGTATGACTTTTTGCTATTCATTTGTACAAGCTGTGAATGCTGCTGTTCTTATGGAAACACCCTTTATAGTTACATTACAGTAGCATAACAGGACTATGTGACTATGGTCTGGACTTATGTCTGGACTTAACCTCCATTTCGGTCAGTGACAAGTTTCTCAGGACGTAATGCGATCATGCATGGTGCATATCTGTATTGTAATCATTTGAAAGCTAGAAAATATTCAATCAGTAGGGGGAAATATAAAGACAGCAAGCAGAGAGAGAGCGAGAGAAAGAGAGAGAGAGAGAGGGGTGAGCGAGAGGATTGAGGCCATTAAGCTTAGCTGTGTTGATGGTTGTTGGGAAAGGCTATTCATTCATCTCTCATGCTCAGCTGTGTGAGTGCGCAAGTGTACTCGCAGTCTGAAGGGTCTGAATAGGCTCAATCTCCTGGCAGAGGAACACGTAAACACACACTGACACACACGCTCACACACTCACGCACAAACACAGCAACGTTTGCTAATTATGTATTCACTCAGGAAAAGAGATAACAGAACACACACACACACACACACACATCTGCAGCACTGTGTCTCTCTTCTGTCACTCCTCCTCATAGGGGCTCACTCGCTCTAACCATCTTCCCACACAGCCATTATTTTCCTTTCATCTATTTCTCTCCCTCCACCTCTTCCCTCTCATTCCTGTCCTCACAGTCCCTGCAAGAGGAAGCTTTGACAGCATGTCTCACACACACACACACACACACACACACACACACAATTGGACCTGTTCGAACGAGAATACGAAACATGACATGCATGCACAGGCAGGCCACAAAATTGCGCGCGCGCGCGTGTGTGTGTGTGTGTGTGTGTGTGTGTGTGTGTGTGTGTGTGTGTGTGTGCATATGACATCTGATAATACCACCGCCAGTACCGTCCTCACACATCATAAACACATCAGCACAAACTCATCTTTCAACCATGCCGTGTTCTGGTATGCAAACAATTCCCTGGCATGGTCTGTTCTCTGTCAGTGCCATGATTTTCTGCTGCAGCCTGTAATTGAGCAGCAGACACTGTGGCACTAACCGAGAGATTAAACCATATCAGCTCTTTAAATCTGCAGTGCGTTCAACAGAATCATAAAACAAAGAGGAGCCTACAAAGAAAGAACGAAAGAAAGATTTCACAAAGTGATAAGGTTTTTTGAGAAAATTTCACAGATGTATAAAAAAAGAGGCCAGAGAAGCAAAGAAGCACTGAGAAAAATGAACCCTGGCCAGTCTGCCTGCTCCGCATTTACCTCTGGAGAACACTGCACAGAGATACACGAGGACGTTCCTCAAACCCAGTGTCTACTGGTCCTTAAAAGACTCATTACAGCCAATAAACCAACCAGTAAAGACATTACTAGTGTTGTAGTCAAGAGTCCAAGTCCAGACCAAGACCAGGACACATCGGGTCCAAGTCCTGGCCAAGACCAGGAGTGGCTGTGACCAAGACTTAAAGTCTTATTAAGTCAGATTAAGATTTTTTTCATCATACAACAATAAAAAGAAGACAATGCAATATTAATATATAATATTATACTTCATAATATATTTTGTAAATTACAGCATCAATTAATATATAGCCTTAAATTAGCCAAAGTGTATTAATTAAGCTTATTATTAGATTACAGTCTTAGTAAAACGAAAACTTTTGATAAAAGATGAAGCTTTTGGAAGCAAATGATGGTGATGATTCTGCTTCTCTTCTTCTCTCAAACTTACTAAGAGGTCACCACATAAAGTCTACTGAATATGCGGTAGCCTAGTGGTTAAGGTACTGGACTATGGACCAGAAGGTCCAGGGTTCAAATCCCACCTCTGCCAAGCTGCCACTGTTGGGTCCTTGAGCAAGACCCTTAACCCACAATTGCTTGGATTGTAAGTTGCTCTGGATAAGGGGGTCTGCTAAATGCTGTAAATGTAGAATATAGCCACAACATCCATTTTATCAATTTCATTATTAATTGGGAACTGAAATGGGTGTTGAACTGAAATTACTGTAGTCACAGTCTTTTTAGGCTACTGTAATATAAATATAAATGGTATTTTCACAAGAAAACTGCATGCAAATGATATGTAAAAGCATCAGAGATACCACTGGCATCTACACAGCATCCCTACTGCCACTGCTTCCCAAGCGTAAACTGTTATACACACTAAAGCTTTTGTAATTGATGGAAATTCACAATAATTACAGAAAATAAAGTCATGCACTGTTGCGACCCTGTCTAGGGAAAATCCGTAACACTTAAGAGCATGGTATGATGGACCTGATACTTTTGTTTGACGGAAGCCAAAAATGCATGGATAGACAGTATTACAAACAGCACAGAAGATCAGCCACATGAAACACAGACTCAGGGAGTGAATGTGAACCACTTTAAATAGTTGTAGTTAGAGAGAATATACAGGTAGTGGATGGACAAACAAAGGAGTACTACTTACAATAGGACACACTAGAACACACACTTTTATACAGCTTGTTACAAAAAGCAGTGGAAAGTCATACAAACAAGCACCTTAAACCAAAAAGTCTCTAAACACAAGAGCCTAGTTCAAACGTAACCTAACAAGCAAACACACAATCGGTAATGTAGTTACACACACACACACACCAATGATGGACTTCCCCTCTAACTCCCACCTCTGCTCGTGGATCTGCATTTACATTTACAGCATTTAGCAGACACCCTTATCCAGAGCGATTTACAATTGACACAGTCTTATAATCTGGGTTAGGGTCTTGCTCAAGGACCCGACAGCGGCCTTCTGGTCCAGAGTCCTGTGCCTTAACCGCTAGGCTACCACAGTCCCAGAGTTGATTGGTTGTTGATTTGACCAGCTCTTTACGACCACAACATACGGACTTAAAAACATATTTGTATTTTCTATTATAATGTGTATTATAATTTTTCAGACCTTGGCTGTTAAAGCAAACAGACATTTGTATGATGGATGTTAAACAGTGCCTACCTGTAACCAGTAAGCCCGTCCAAACCATTCAAAACTATTCAAAGCCATTCAGCATTTCCCAAATGTTCTATTGTCGGAAGCACCAATCATGCCACATTGAGGTTCATGACAAAATGTGAATAAAAGCACTTCTGCTGAAAGTGTGTGTGTATGTGTGTGTGTGTGTGTGTGTGTGTTCCCCCAATGGGCCCTGTATTATGGGCCACAGCCGGTTCTTCAATATATGCCTGTGAATTACCAATTTGTGTATACATAATGATGTGTGTGTGCATTGTGTGTGTGTTGTGTGTTGTGTACAATTTGTATTTCAGAGCCACATGTCAAAAGAAACTTGTCTTAGGTAACTAATGCGTAGGATCGGGGTTAGGCTTAGGAATTTAGTAATATAGTAATGTACACTTGTTGGAAAGACCAAACAAATACTGTAATATAAATGTGTGTGTGTGTGTGTTTGTGGGTGTGTGTGTGGTGTGGTGTAGGGTAAGGATGTAAAATCTGAGGGTGTTAATTAAAAAGGGGACAGGAGAAGGAGAAAAGGAGAAACATAAAGAGATGGAAAGATAAGCTGTTGACTGGGATCAGATAGAGAAAACACACACACACACACACACACACACACACACACACGGTTATCCTCCCCCCTGTCACTCTAATGGAGCAGCTCCTTTCACTCTCCAAACAGTGAAAGGCAAATATTTGTTAGTGATGGGGCACTAATCACTGATTTTGGTCGCAGGCACTGAGGTAATTCAATAAAGCCCTCATTTTCTCTTTTCCTCCATCTCTCTCTCTCGCTCTCACTCGGCTCTCTCTAATGCGCTCTCTTTTTTTCAGTACTCTCTCTCCTTTCCTCCGGCAGCGCGCCAGCATCTCTTTCCTGGCACAGGGCCAACATCCTTCTGTCTCTCTCACCCTTCTCTCTCGCTTTCTCACTGATTGATGGCCCCTCCATTTGGGAAAAGGAGGAAACGAAACAGAGGAAGGGAAAGCAAGTAAAGATGAGCGCACGCACACGCACACACCACACACACACACACACACACACACACACTCACTATTCTTGAGAGGACTCTCCATTTACTGCCATTAATTTTACTGATTACTGTAGCTAATTAATGCTACACCTCCACCTAACCCTAAACCTATTTTGTAAATAAGCAATTAAAGAAATGAGGAGCAGCAAAACTCTAATTTTACCTTCCTGTGAGGATATGTGGTTCTTAAAAGTACAGGTAGCAGAGTACACATGCGCGCGCGCACACACACACACACACACACGTTCCACACTATCCTTGTTGGGATTTTCCGTTGACATAATGATTACTGTAGCTAATTAATGCTACCCCAAAACCCAACCATATTCTCAGTAACCTAAAGCAAATCGTTTGGCTCTTTTGGTTTTTCAAATAAAATGTGCCTTTTTTTGGTTAAAAAAAAAAAAAAGTAAGCCATTAAAGAAGTGAGGACCAGCAAACCATCCTCAAAAGGTCAGGTTTTCCTATCATTGTAAGGACATTTGGTCCTCACAAGTACCCTATAGCAAGACCAGGCGTGTGCGCACACACACACACACACACACACACACACACACACACACACACAGGATGAAGGTCTTCAGGGTGAAACACAAACAGAGTCATAAAAGACACATGTGCATACACATGTGCGTGCACACACACACACACACACACACACACCTAATTAAATGTGAATGGAATCCATTACACCGTGTTCAGGCAGGAAGATACACATATACACACAAATAGGTGGAAAAAAAAAATCACAGAATACTTCCATTCACACATGCATGCACAGAGACACACATGCACACACACACGCACGCACACACACGCACACACACGCACGCACACACACACACACGCACGCACACACCTCCTTTAGAAGAGAAACAAGATCCCAAGGCCAAGCTAAATAGAGCAAGTGTTTATTTTTAAGCATATCTCCTCTCTCTCTCTCTCTCTCTCTCTCTCTCACACACACACACACACACACATGGAACGCTGCCACACAGCCTGCAAAAACAGCCAGCACTCACATACACACATGCTTACACACACTGCCTATATCCATATACAGTTAATGTACTGTGTGTGAATGAATGAAGCTCTATATAGAAATACTCTGTGATACGTCCCATCTGCTTTATTCAGCTTCCTATCCTTATTGCACTCAGTTCCATCGTTTTGCTTTAGACGCGAACACCAACATACTGCTCATCAACCAACACGCGGCAATTCTACACGTTAACTCACTTATATGTCTCAAAATGAAACTCAACTCCAAAAAGTCCCAGTTGACAGATTAAGTCAACTATTAAAAATATTGGTTCTAAATCGGACGTAGCTCTGCAGTACGTTTTAAAATGTACTGCAGATCACACAAATGCAAGACTTAAGATTTTAAGGTAAAGAGGACGTAAATTATTTGTTCATCAACAATCCACTAGGTAAAATAGTTCCACTCTATCAGGCACTCCCTGCTAAAACATCCTTATCAGACTATGTCTTTCAGTCGAGGAAAATCATTTCCCAATAACTGTCCATTATACAGACAATAAACACAAATATATAGATTGACAAGCTGCAATTTATTACAAAGAAAGATTATTTACATTCAGAAAATAAAATGGGTTCATTTATAAGGCGGGCTGTTACTAAGACACTATTCTACCAACAGAAGAAAATGTGAGTGAGGAGTTAATGAAAGTCTAGGAAAGTCTAGGACTATGGTGGCCTAGCGGTTAAGGTACTGGACTATAACCAGAAAGTCCATGGTTCAAATCCCACCTTTGCCAAGCTGCCACTGGTGGGTTCTTAAGCATGGCCCTTAACCCACAATTCGAAGAACGAACTTGCTTGGATTGTGAATTGTATCAGTTGTATCAGACTGTGGTAGCCTAGCGGGTAAGGTACTGGACTGTGGACCAGAAGGTCTAGGGTTCAAATCCCACCTCTGCCAACAGGACCACTGTTGGGTTCTTGAGCAAGGCCCTTAACCCACAATTGCTTGGAACTGTATCAATTGTAAGTCGCTCTGGATAAGGGCGTCTAAATGCTGTAAATGTCCTGTTATATCATTTCCATTACTTGATTTTTTATTATAAATTTGGAAAACAAAGCTATTAATGTTAATATTATCAGTCAGAAATATAAAGGGAGAGTTATAGAGCATCAACAGCTTCGTTGGGTTAAGAGCTGGACTTAACAGATTCACCAATGAACCTCTGATTAGCCATGGATGGTGTTCAGTGAAAGATGCAGAGTTTAACACCAGCAAACAACGTCGTGAATAAAAATAAGAAAGAACGAAGGTGATCGATTAAAACTCTCCCTTTTCATTACTGACTGGTCCATAAACGCTACATCAAAGCTATACCAAAACTGACTTCAAATGTTGTTGCTCTTCAGCCGAGCTGTGAATACATTAAGGTTTTTTTTTTAACTGTACTGACTTTCTTTCTCTGCCTTTCCAGCACTTCCAAATCCTTGCCATTAACAGCTTCATCTTGCAAATTTAAATCAAAACATTTCCAAGACCAGTAGATTTAAAAACTCATTGTAATGCATTTCAGCAGTCTTGTGTAAGTTATGTCAGTCCTTGTATAATTATTATGTTGCTGCTTTGTTATTCCTCGCGTCATTGCTAGGTTACCTGTATATGTGGCGGAGTAGTACTTACAGAACCATTATCAGTGTGCCATTATCGTGCAATACTGGAACTCCTAGAACGTCTCTCAGCCAATCAAACTGCAGAAGCTGGAATTAACTGTGGTATAATATGCTATACACTTTCTCTAGGCATTATCTATACTACCTAGGATTTATACAGAATGACAGTAGAAATGTGTGAAATATTAAGCATTTCTTCCTTTCCCTTCCCATTTTCAGCATTCTACACAACGCCTAATTTCACACATTGCCTACAACATAAATATTCCTAAAGAAATTTGTAAGCAGGGTATTATATTACAAGGAGGATCCTGTATGGTCTTTTTGGCACAAAGAAAAGTCCATCCACAAGCATTAAATGTTTATGTACAATGTGTTTATATAAACACATAAAGATTATATAGTGTCAACATGCACTACACAGACAAAAGTCTGTGGACACCCCTTTATTTACTAAGCTCTGATATTTCAGCAACACTCACTTGTAACACATTCATATATAAAGCAGACCTTTCTAGACTCTCCCTAGACAAAACAGTTCAGCAGAATGGGTTGTTCTGATACCGCAGTGACTCTCGATATTAAACATTTATAGGTTTCTGCTTCCAACAAGTCCATTCATCAACTTTCTGCCCTGCTGTCCTTAAACTAAGTCCATAGAGAATTGGTTTCATTGAGAACTTAGCTGGCTTACACAAAACCTTGTCCTCAAGTCCATCAGACACCTTGAAAATACACTGAAATGCCAAAAGTGAGCCAGGGCCTATTGTCATGTTCCAAAATCTAGTGGAAAGCCCTTTTAGAAGAACAGAAGTTGCAAAGGTGAGGGCCAAACTCCATACTAACACCCATGGTTTTGATGTAATTTTTGGGTGTCCACAAACCTTTGTCTATATAATGTATATGGTGTAGTTGTAACTAACTTTAAAGATAAAATATGTATTATTAATGTGTGCTTGCTCTACCTGAGATGTTCTGGGTCGTGAAAGTGATTACCCTGTTTAAAAATTCATTCATACCATCTATAAATTGAACATCTGGCTCAGGTTTAAGCTCCTGGAAACAGTCCTCCCCATGTACATGGGTCTGAACCGCGGGATGGGATTGCAACATGAAGGTCAGGTGGTGCAGCGACGGAACCCCGCAATAAACTGCTGTCCCATCCAGGGAGTGCTTTGATATGCGCCAAATAATTTCCAGGCTAAGCTCCAGACCGCTGTGACACTGATCAGGATCAGGATGGGGGTAAAAACTGGAACTTTCTACACAAAACGAACAATACAGACTCACAGATTTCAGACACAAGAATGCGTCTCCATTTTAATTAAGTCTTATTTATACTTACAACATTTAGGAGACAATGTACAATGCGAGCAAATGGTGGTTACCCAAAAGCTTAGTTGCAGCAGTAATGCTGAAACTTGAACCCTGGACCTTCTGGTCAACAGTCCAGCACCTTAATGGGTGCATCACCACAGTCCCTTACTCACCCCTTTGCTATTATGAAGCCCATATTTATGTATATGTATGTACATAAATGTATTTTTTTAAACCAGTCAGCATTGTTCTGTAGACGTAAATGCAGAAGAAAAAAAATATATTAATAATATTCCACTTTTCATTCACTTTCTCTTATTTGGTAGACGTTCTTATTTTAACCGTCTAACCGACTTACAACTGATACAGTCTTACAAGTTATAACAAGCAGCTGTGGGTTAAGGACCCTGCTCAAGGTCCAGTGACCGTGGCATTTTGGCAGTGCTGGAACATAAACCCTGGACCTTCTGGTCAGTAGACCAGCACCTTTTCCTTGCCACTGTCGCCCTAGGCTTGCTCAATTTGGGATTGGACATAGTTATTAGGAGATAATCTAAACATGTAAAGTTGCTTTGAGACAATGCTCCATTGTAAAAAGCGCTATATAAATAAATCTGACTTGACTTGACTTGACCTTCAATTCCAAGCCATTATAGCCCTAAAGTTTACACCTGTTTTTATGCATGATGTTGTTTTGAAATGTTCATGCAAATTACAAGGAAAATAAATAATTACAATAAATAACAAATATGTAGTTAGTTCCGACCTGGCAAGAAAGTATTTAGTCAGGCACTGACTGTGCAAGTTCTCCTACTTAGAAAGACGAGAGAGGTCTGTAATTTTCATCATAGCTACACTTCAACTATGAGAGAGAAAATGAGACAAAAAATACAAGAAATCACATTGTAGGAGTTTTAAAAATTTTAATTCTAAATTATGGTGGAAAATAAGTATTTGGTCAATAACAAAAGTTCAACTCAATACTTTGAAACATAACATTTGTTGGCAATGACAGAGGTCAAACGTTTCCTGTAAGTCTTCACCAGGTTTTCACACACTGTAGCTGGTATTTTGGCCCATTCCTCCATGCAGATCTCCTCCAGAGCAGTGATGTTTTGGGGCAACACTGACTTTCAACTCCCTCCACAAATTTTCTATGGGGTTGAGGTCTGGAGACTGGCTAGGCCACTCCAGGACCTTGAAATGCTTTTTACAAAGCCACTCCTTCGTTGCCCGAGTGGTGTGTTTGGGATCATTGTCATGCTGGAAGACCCAGCCACGTTCCATCTTCAATGCTCTCACTGGTGGAAGGAGGTTTTGTCTAAAAAATCTCACGATACATGGCCCCGTTCATTCTTCCCTTAACACGGATCAGTCCTCCTGTCCTCTTTTGCAGAAAAACAGCCCCAAAGCATGATGTTTTCCACCCCCACTGGGTCTTCACAGTAGGTATGGTGCAGCTCAGCATTCTTCTTCCTCCAAAACACGGCAAATTGAGTTTTTACCAAAAATTTCTATTTTGGTTTCATCTGACCACATGATATTCTCCCAATCCTCTTCTGGTCATCCCATATGCTCTCTGGCAAACTTCAGACGGGCCTGGACTGCATGTACTGGCTTAAGCAGGGGGGGGGACATGGCACTGCAGGATCTGAGTCCCTCTCGGTGTAGTGTGTTAACTGATGGTGTAGCCTTGTTACTTTGGTCCCAGATCTCTGCAGGTCATGTCATCAGGTCCCTCCATGTAGTTCTGGGATTTTTGCTACCGTTCTCATGATCATTTTGACCACGGGATGAGATCTTGCGTGGAACCCCAGATCGAGGGAGATTGTGAATGGTCTTGTATGTCTTCCATTTTCTTACAATTGCTTCCCACAGTTGATTTATTCACACCAACCTGACTGTGCCTATTGTAGATTCACTCTTCCCCGCCTGGTGCAGGTCTACAATTCTTTCTTCCTGGTGTCCTTGACAGCTCTTTGGTCTTGGCCATGGTTGAGTTTTGGAGGTCGACTGTTTGAGGCTGTGGACAGGTGTCTTTTATACAGATAACGAGGTCAAACAGGTGTCATTAATACAGGTAACGAGTGGAGGAACAGAAGAGCTTCTTAAAGAAGAAGTTACAGGTCTGTTCTGTGAGAGATAAAAAAATCTTGCTTGTTTGTGGGTGAACCAAATATCTTATTTTCCACCATAATTTACAATTTAAATCCTTTAAAAATCTTACAGTGTCATTTCCTGGATTTTTTTTCTCATTTTGTCTCTCATAGTTGAAGTGTACCCATGATGAAAATTACAGAAAGCTCTCATCTTTCTAAGTAGGAGAACTTGCACAATCAGTGGCTGACTAAATACTTTTTTGCCCCACTGTAAATTTGGAAGAGGAAGCTATTACTGACCAGCCTGATACTTCCAATGAGCCAACATTTTTCATCCTTACAAACAAAGCAAATCTGATGTCCTGGGCTCAATGTATTCACAGCTGAAGTCAGTTTTAGGACCATCAACAAAAATGAAATGATTCAGATTCTATGTTGTTTTTGTGGACCAGTCAAAAATGTCAAGGCAGAGTTATAGAATCAGCAGCTTCGTTGGTTCCTTCACCTCCGTTCTTTCGGATTTTCTTATTCCACAACACTCCATGGCTGATCGGAGGTTCATTAATGTACCTGTTAAGTCCAACTCTTAACCCAATGATGCTGCTGAGGGAGTAGAACTCTCCCTTTACATGTCTGACTGATAAGATTAACAATAATAGCTTCAGCTTCCACATTTATAATCTTTAATCAAGTAGCGGAAATTATAACTGGATCCTAGACTTTCTTTAACACCACGACCACACTCAGATTTTCTTCTGTTGGTAGAATAGTGTGTTTTAGTTACAGCCTGCCTTGTAAATCAGACCCATTTTATTTGCTGAACGTAAATCATTTTTCTTTTTAATAAATTAAAATGTATCATTCCTGTATAACAAAAAGCATAATAACCAGCAAATATTGGCACTGGTGTACTGCTCTTCGACAACAGCATCAATGCCTATTCACAGCAGGAGCAAGGTTATAACTATTATTCAGACACATTCACACTGGGCCAATTTATTGCAACCAATTAACCACATGTCTCTGGAATATATACTGTACTGTATATATATATATATACACACACACACACACACACACACACACACACACACCTTTTTGAACCATTTCACTTTCTGCATGTTTGTCAGACTTAAGTGGTATAAATTGAGTTATTTTACAAACTATAATAGAACAATAAACAGTAAGAGAATCTATAGCTATAGTAGGACCTGTTGGTCTTCCCAAGCCCATCACTGATACCAGCGTACCCACAGACCCACCCACAAGTGTTGTAATGTGCACACCTGCAAACACACACCACAGGGAACGTGCTGTTACTTAAATCCTTCTGATCAAACAAGCAGAGCGATTATGCTAAAACGCTGGCTCGTAGTCACACTCTCTCTCATTCCACAATGGTTACATCATTCCTGCTCTCTGCCTCATTCTTCACAAATGAGCTCCATTACCCAATACACACACACACACACACACCTAGTAATTTTACCATTTCAAGTCTCTCCTGAGGTGACCCATGTTAACTGTCCAAAATGTACCCTCAAACAAATACAAGACAGTAAATAGAAAAGACAAAGAGAGAGCGAGAGAAATAATGAGAGAGAGGTCTCACTATCTTTGTGGGGACTACCCACTGACATAACGATTACTGTAGCTAATTGATACTACACATACCCCTAACTCTAACCCCAATCTTAACCTCAGTATCTTAAAGAACATCTTTTGACTCTGTTTTTTCAAAAGAAAGTTGCAGTTTCTGTCAAAAAAAGTTTTCCTCATGGGGACCAGGCAAATGTCCTCGCAATGCAAAAAATGTCAGATCTGTCTATTCTTGTGGCGACGTTTGGTCCCCACAATGTAATATAAACGTGGGCGCACACCCACACACACACACACACCCACCTAAGTACGCTCACACACTGTGGCAGATGCCAGCACAGACATACTCACACACAAAAACAGTCAGATAGATGCCAATAAGCACACACGTGCACTCTCTCTCTCTCTCTCTCTCTCTCACACACACACACACACACACACACACACACACACACACTCACAGAGAGAAAGAGAGAACTGGACTGCATCATGTGACATGCTGGACTGATGTGTCAGAGAGGAGAGAAGAGAGAGCTTCTGACAGAAAACACAGAAAAACATCTCCCTCCCTCTCTCTCTCTCACTCTCTCTCTCCCTCTCTCTCTCTCTCTCTCTCCCTCTCTCTCTCTCTCTCTCCATCACTGCTGGCACACAAAGACAGTGTGATTTCACTGACTGCTGCCAGCTGCGTGTGTGGGCACAAACTGATACGCATGTGCAGCTTCTCCAATTACTAGTGTATTATTATTTATTACCATAATCAAATGAATGGCCGTCGTATTGCTACTCTTCTGTATAATAAAGTAAAATAAATGATTGTCACTAGAAAAGAACACAGACTACTGCATATGTTTACTAATACATCAGTACGTGACAGTGTCTCGGGCAAATGTTCGGATGCCTGGTCATAAGGTATCCGATACATCAGTGGTGGGCGGTACACTGGTATACAACCAGTACACAACGGTTAACTTCCCGCAGAGCTGGATTATAAAGGGAGATCGGACACGCAAAAGAAGGACCACATTATGAACGCAGTAACTCTGGAGACTGATTGACAGTAATGATTAACCCACTGAATTCGGAGTATGTCTTACTGGAGTAAAAATACATCAGCCAAAAATAGGCACCTCTCTCTTGTGAGCTCTGTCTTTAAGACGTTGCAGATTGCACAATAAAATCTGTTTACATTCGGCAACTGTTCCATGCATTCTGATTTGTGTAATTTTGTGGGGCGAAGTATACCTTATAGTAATTAAAGCCTTCATTATTTAGATTTATAACGGATTGGGCCGGTTTTAGCGTGAACGGCTTCAGGCGGTCTCATATAACCGATTCTCTGCCGATCAACCAATGAACAGCAAAGTGCTTTTACTCATTTTAATTCATAATTCAGTTCAGGTCAGTCCATAAATCAAAGTTTCAAGCACTCAGGGCTTTGTTTAAGAGACATGTTTAAGGTTTGTTTGCTGACATGATGAGAAGGAAGCCTTGTAGGTTTCAGTTGTGTTTTGAGTGCTACTTAGCAAGTCAGCTAGATAGGCTCCCTAAATGCCGCATTACTGATTGATGGACTAGCGACACTACTAAGGGATTTGTTATCCATTTTGAACACAACCATGTCTCTGGCACGGAAACTTTTGAGGCTATATATATATATATATATATATATATATATATATATTATATATATATATATATATATATATATATATATATATATATATATATATATATTTATACCACAGTTAGTTTCCGACCCGCAATCTGAGACACGTCTTCCCGCCTTGACATTATTGACCATAACGGCACTGTGACCGACGCTCTATAAGTATTAATCCGCGGCACACACGTAACCTGGCACCGACGCCGGCCAGAAAAAGCAGTCAAGTTATAATGAGTAAAACGCTGCCGAAATGAAAAGTTATTACTTTACAAAATCTATTGGTTTTTGAAAGCTATATGAATTTGGAAGATGGAGCTATTAAATGACCAACCTGAGCCAAAGGTTTTCTCACCTTTAGGATTTGGAAGCGCTGGAAAAGCGAAACGAAGTCAGTACTTTAAATCAATCGTCTCCCGCGCTCTTAATGGATTCCCCAGCTCGACTGAAGAGCAACGAGACTGAAGATCAGTTTTGGTCCCATCAACAAAAATGACCTGAATCAGGCTTCATCCCTCACAAAGACGTCGTTTGCTGGACTTAAACTCTGCATCTTTCATTAAACACCATGCACGGCTAATCGGGCGTTCATTGATCTGACAGGTTTGTTATCTGTAAGTCCAGCTCTAACCCAGAGAAGCTGCTGATGCTCTGTAACTCTGCCCTTACATTTCTGACTGAAAGATTAACATTAAGAGCTTCATCATACAAATTTATAATCACTAATCAAACGGGATCCTAGACTTTGGTTAGAACACCGGGATCTCACTCCGATTTGCTTCAGTCGGTAGAATAGTGGATCTTAGTAACAGCTTGCTTGTAAACCCGACCCATTTTATTGAATGTAAATAAACTTTCTCTTTAATAAATTAAAACTTACCAATCGATATATTTGTGTTTATTGTCTGCATAATAAACAGTTATGGGTAATTCTGTTCCTAGACTTTAATGCCGCTAGGTAACGATAGAATGGAACTATTTTACCTCGCGGAAGGATGATAAGCGATTTTTAAAATCGTTTTTTCTGTCCTTTTTATCTTAAAATCTAACAATAAATGATAAACGATAACGGAACTGTGGTATAAAAGCAATAAGGCACTCGAGGGGGTGCATTATTGTGAATGTTATTGTAACAACGCCTCTTTCCTGTGATATATTCACAATAATGCACACCCTCTCGTGCCTTATTGCTTTAATATATATATATGTATTTACTTTTTGAGGCTATATATATATTTTTTTTTTCCTAACCTAATTACTATATATCTGCTTATTTATTCGAGATTATGTATACACATACACAAGTAGGACATATGATTTCACACAAATGTGTGTAAGTGGTTACACAAAAAAATTGCACTTTTTAAAATAAAAACAAAGTATTTACACATTTTCATTTTTTCTCCCCTCAAAGAATGTAATAAATGTTGTAGTTAAGAGTAATAAAACAGAGACAGTGCATTTATAACTTAAATAAATGTTCACCAAAAAGTTCAACAATTTGGTGTTTCATTTATTGTTATTAGTTTTATCAGTTGCAAAAAAATTTTGATATCAGTATTATATGTCGGCCATCGGTCACCCTGCTCTCTAAATATCGGCACTGGTAGTAAAAAAAAACACATATCGGTAAACCACTAGTATCTACATTAACTTATTTTTATTCATAAACAAGAAAAACATGTACATTGACCTGGCCTGCCTAAAATGTTCCATTGCACTGCACATGTCTGTAAGCACACCTCTTTAAAGTTTACAACAATTTGGGATGAGCTGGTGATCTTCAGCATTGAATGTGGCCATACGTTGTAATGCTGTATTAGCCTAACAAGACTCTTAGAAAAAGGAGAAGGGTTTTGATTGGAGATAAAACATTTCAGCAGACATAGTAACACGGCTAGAGTGGAAAAAGACTCTAATATTACTAATGTAAAGCAGGACAAGACAAGACAAAGTTCTCATCTTGTATCAGCAAGGAAATAAAAAACAGCGGCTGAAACCATCATGTCTCACAGTGTTCTACTTAACACACTATATGTGAGGCTAGAAATACAATGCACTACATATAATTTAGGAAGCACATGGGATTAAGCAGAGCAGCTGGCTGTGAGTGTGTTATCCAGCTCAAATACAGCGGCGCTCACAGCTGGGTCCTTTCTGTGATTAGCTACAATTAGCATCAAGTGCAAAATGGGGCAAAAAAGTTTCACATTTGTAACACTGACTGACATTTGCCTCTTGTCTTTTATTTATTGAGATGAATCTCATTGTAATTCATTATATGCTTTGATTGCAATGTCTGCCAAACGTTGTAAATGTATCGCGATGAATACTGGAATAACGGTGTAAATTCCGAGACCAGAGCGGTTACACAGACCAGATATAAGCCCAGATCTCCCAGGTCACATAACACAGACTAATCTCTGAGATTTCTCACTCCCCTGGGTCCACTAAAACACACACACATGCATCTCAGCAATATTTAAAGCCCCGCGATGATGACCTACATTCAGCATGCAGTGCGGCTCCACACTCAGGTAGCATCCTCACCGTGTTTGGAGTTATTATGGCACGAGCAACATGAACATTTTGTAACTGATCCTGACCGTAAGGAGATAAAAAAATCTAAATGATGACGATGACTAAACTAAAATGAATGAAAAACAACAATAACTAGGACGAAATGAATGGACACTTTTGTCAACGAATAAAGATGAGACGAAAATGTCTGGCAGAAAGGACATCCAATCAGATCTGATTTAGTTTTGTGGTAGGTGGGGCCAAGTTAGGAAAAGATCCAATCATAACTTGCGTATATGTGGAAAAGCGGGATGAGTTGGGTAGCAATCCAATCAGTAATGTGATAAGACGCACACATTTGATCTGACCCCAGGAAGATCGTACTGGCTCGACAATTACTGTCAACTCCTGGGAGAAAGAGGAGGGTCGATATATGGACACATTTCTCATTTGATGTCAAGGAAAACAAGACTTTTTATAAACTGTGTGTGGTGCCATCTCCGGTAAAAATACAACAACAGCGCCAGTTGAACTTTTGTTATTGACCAAATATTTATGTTCCCCCATAATTTACAATTAAATTCTTTAAAAATCCTACAATGTGATTTCCTGGATTTCTTTTCTCATTTTGTCTCTCATAGCTGAAGTGTACCTATGATGAAAATGACAAACCTCTCTCATCTTTCTAAGTAGGAGAACTTGCACAATGAGTGGCTGACTAAATACTTTTTTTGGCCTACTGTATGTGATAGTAGTTACATAACGGGAGACCTAAAGCCATTATCTCTTATGATTAAATCCCTACCTCGTTCTGGCATCTTCAAAGCCCTTCATGCTTTTGGTGATATCAGCTTAATCTAGTGGCACAGGAGACCTTTGAGCTTGCTTTCTCTCTTTCTCTTGCATTTACAATACATTCAGCAGAGTGGCCAGACAGAAGCCTCTCCTCAATAAAACACAAAAAAGCCAACTAAAGGAAAAAATCAACTAAAGGACTCTCAGACAGTGAGAAACAAGATTCTTTGGTCTAATATAAAGATTTAACACTCTGCCATAAAGCTCAGATTGGTTTAGTGCTGCAGTGATGGCTGACCTTCTGAACATTCCTCCCATCTGCACACAGGATCTTTGGAGCTCAGCCAGTGTGCCCATTGAGTTCTTGGTTACCTTTTATTTTTTACCAAGGCCCTTCTCCCCTGATGACTTAGTTTGGTGGGGTGGCCAGCTCTAGAAACGGTCTACTGTAACCACTGTGCTCTTGGTTACTTTCAGTGCAGCAGAATATTTTTGTAGCCTTCCCCAGATCTGTTTCCATACACTCCTGTCTCTGACCTCTACAGGCAGTTCTTTCTCCTCATGGCTTGGTTTTTGCTCTGATATGCTTTGTTAGCTGTGAGACCTTATATAGTTTGTTTGTTTGTTTAGTTTTTAACGCCATGAATTACCTTTTGGCCCTGCTCATGGCAGGGGGGTGGGCATGATACTCATATATTTACAAAAGAGTCACAGTTGGGGTTTAATTCCTATCGCGTCCAAGAATTTCAGGGTTTTATTGGCATTTTCAGGGCTTAGCGCATGGTTTATGTCTTCAGAAATTTTTAGTTCGTGTCTGGCCTCTTTGTATTTCTTACATGTTTTATTGTTATTTCGGTGGACAAAAAGACATCACAAATTTACATTTACAGCATTTAGCAGACGCCCTTATCCAGAGCGACTTATAATTGGTACAATCTTACAATCCAAGCAGTTGTGGGTTAAGGGTCTTGCTCAAGGACCCAACAGTGGTAGCTTGGCAAAGGTGGGATTTGAACCCTGGACCTTCTGACCTATAGTCCAGTACCTTACCCACTAGGCTACCACAGTGCCTACCACAAATTGGTGGCGGTTCTCTCTTTAAGAGGTGACAATGGGTCAATTTTGTAAGTCCTATTCTGCATCTTGCCCAGGTAGTTTGATCAGTCCAGAGGCGTGCTATTACATTGGTGTTTATATAAGGTGTTTATCTTTTGCAGTTTGTTATTCCTCTGGCTTTGCCACTCTCGTTGCCATAGGTTTTTAATATCGGTTTGTATTGCCGGTTTGGCATCCGAAGCTGGTATCTTGGTAACCGTAGTCGGTATGGTCTTGGGGTTAAGTGCCACCTTGTCAGCTTTTTTGTTTCCGACGATGCCAGTATGGCTTGGGATCCAACATATTTTTATGTCAAATCTCTGGTAAGTAAGGCGTTGGATTTTGGCTAATATGTTATTGGTCACCGGGCGTTTCTTGGTCATGGTCTGTAGAGCTTGGGTACATGACTTTGAGTCAGAGCATATTATCGCCAAAGTTCTTTGTTTCTCTTCGATGAAATTCAGTGCCATCAAAATGGCCATTGCCTCTGCTGTGAAGATGGAGCTCCATTTTGGTAATTTCGCTGTTTGCAATGAAGTTCCACATATTATAGCCGCTGTGACCTGGTCTGCGGACTTGGACCCATCTGTATATATTAAAGGAATGCATAGAGTACATCTCCTTGATTTGGTAGAAATCCTGTTGGTACAGGGCTGGGTGAGTTGTTTGCTTGTTGTTTCTTGACAAGTCCATTATAGTTTGGGGTTTTACCACACACCATGGTGGGGTAGGTGGTGCGTACTGGGTTATCTCCTCAATATTCAGGCCCATGCCCAATATATGAGGGCTGAGACCTTATATAGAAAGAAGTGTGTCTTTCCAAATCATGTCCAATTTACCACAGGTAGATTCCAATCAATGTGTAGAAACATCTCACAGATGATCAAGAGAAAGAAAGTGTCAGAACAAAGTGTCTGAATACTTATGTCCATGTGGAATTTAATAAATTTGCAAACATTTCTAAAATGACATCTGCAAATTCAACTACTTCATTCACACTATGGCCTTTTTTGCCAGTCATTAACATCTGTTAATTCGTGATGCATTTTCCACACATTGAATGAGACATTCACTGCACTGTACCACCTCTTCCCGTCGCACACCCCACAGGTATTTATAGCCCCATCATCCTCGTGTAACACCATCTGCAGGAACCTGAAGTTACTACCACCTTAAACACGCAAATTGATTTTTTTTGTACAGAGAGCTTATAATTTCATGTTGTAATTAAATACCATCCAGAGACACAATGTCTGCTAGATACCTCACACTGATACACAGACGCAGAGTTTGATATACCAGGTTTCATTTTCAGTTCATCGTTCCTCACGATGGATTAGTGCTTCGAATAGCAGGCAGGGTGACTGAAATACCTCATAGATTTTGTTGGGAAATTAGACGCTGTATTTTGACCCTATATTCTTTAACCTCTCCATAAATTGCCACATCACAAGTTCTAATCCAGATCACAAAAAAAAAAACATAATTGCACCGTACAGTTCATCAAGCTTTATATCGGATTTGATCAGGCAGCCAATATATCGGTCAGGCCTCAGCTGTTATCACCCAGATCTAAACTGCTCTGATCCAGCATCATTACAACAGCCCAGTAAACACACGTAATTTCATCAAAAGTCTCCAGTCACCTCGAGTAAATCATCAATCAAGTAAAGAAGGCGACAGAGCCTGACACATCCGCCAAGGCCAATGAGCTGGAGAGCAGCAGGAAATGAGGGAGAAGAGTGTGTGTGTGTGTGTGTATGTGTGTGTGTATGGTCAGGTTTATATATCATTATGAGAACCAAATGTCCCCACAAGCACAGAAAGATCGAATTTTTTTACCTGACATTTTTAGGAAGCATATGTGTAATGTATCTATATGCATACAGAAGAGAAAGACAATGTTTGTGTGTACACTACTGTGCAAAAATATTAAGCCACCATTAGATGTTGTTTTAGCAATGGTATAATGACCATATATAACATGTTGTCAATGATTGGACCCAATAATGGAAAACTTTGGATTCGTCACTCCATAATCCTCTTTTCCACTGATCTTCATTCCAATCTTTGTGAGCTTTAGTCTTTTCAGCCTTCTGAAAAAGTGGTCTTTTGGTAGTTACACTTCCAAAAATACATCATTCCAGATCAAGCTTCTTCAGATATGTATAAGAGTCAACTGGGCCCCCCACTGTAGCCTATCAGACCCTATAATTTTTTTCAGTTTTTTAATAATGCATACAAGTTTCCTGTATTTTCTGGTTGTATTTTAATACAGGGAGTCCCTGTTTTACAATGGTCTGATGTTTTTACGATGAGAATCCAATGACACACATAAATACATTTACATTTATAGCATTTTTTTTACCAGACACCCTTACCACAAGCCACGTACAACTGATACAGTCTTACAATCCAAGCAGCTGTGGGTTAAGGGTCTTGCTCAAGGACCCAACAGTGGTAGCTTGGCACAGGTGGGATTTGAACCCTGGACCTTCTGGTTCATAATCCAGAACCTTAACTGCTAGACCCACAGAAACATACATTCGTCAGAAACAGTGTTCTGAATTTAAAATTTTGATTTCCCCAGAGTGATACACACAAACTCTTCTGTGCTAAATGAGGAACCCAGCAGTGTGTGATGTGGGGGGTCACGTGGCGGGAGTGATGAGCGCTGGGAAATGTAGTGAGGAAAAGTCATGGTCACAGCAATAATCCTTTTTGTTTTTGTACGATGTAGATGTAAGTGTTTAACCTCTTGAGTAGTATTTTTGTTTTTGTGAATTGCTCAAGAATGTCTACAAATGAGGACTGAGTGAAGCAAAATGAAGTATGAGGAGCAGCAAACCCAAAACGTCATGTGCTCATGTGGGGACGCGAGGTCTCAGGAGGTTAAGCATGTTTAATATAGGCTACTTATATGATATATACAGTATATATTCTATATAGTCACTGCTAGAACAATGGTATATGTAATCTAATGATGGCTTAAGACTTCTGCACAGTACTGTACTTGAAATAACACACACACACACACACACACACACACACACACACACACACACCTTACCTGTTTGTGCATCTCAATGTTGAGTCCATAGGACATCTCATAGTACTGTGGAAACAGAAATACAGAGTCCTCAATCAACACCACAGATAATGGAGATGAATAATCAATAAATCATCAATCACATTAATACTCTAACAGCCTGACAAGGACAAACAACAAGTGAGAGACAGGGAGAGAGAGAAACAGATCTCCTGAAACAGTTTGTTATTCAACTAGGAAATCGTTAGATATTCTCAGGCTGTCAGTCAATGGGGACCTAAACATCTATGCACATACGAAAGCAAGACATCAGCTGCTTGTTAATATGTAATATAGCCTAATATTTAGTTACTACAATACCTCCACACACACTAGAGAAACAGCCACATACTGTAAACAATCACTGATGCCCAGAGTATAAGAATATAATTTAAAAAACACCACCACACTTAAGTTAATGTATTATTCAAACCAGAAACACATTCAACAAAAAGTGGCAAATTGTCCCTAAACACTGAGCTTTAAAATGGTAACTGATAAGAAGTTCAGCTTTTGCCCAAGTAATGAAATGGCCATCAGTGGCTGAGAGATTATAATTAACCCTGCTCTTTGGGTGAAATGGATGGCATTCCTGTCTTCCCTGTCAACTAGTGAGACATTAGCTAATTACTGGTGTCTGGGAGCTCATGTAAACAGAACAGAACAGTCGGTGCTCTGCTCTAAATGGGTTAGGCTGCCCTATGATGCCGTTTGAGAAGTGCTTCATGTCTCTCAGATGGAGGGTGAAGCCACTATTGCTATGGTTAGAAGTGGAAGACGAGTTTTAAAAATACAAAGAAACCTCGGAACGCCTCTTCATTCGAATAAAAATTCAGACGTTGAACATGGGCACCCTAAATAACACACTCATTTCTGCAATATTCCAGCCACAATGCACGTAATCCGGTCCAGCGACCGATGGATTTGTCGGAACATATCCCCATAGTAAGGGAGCTCCTGTACAGTAAAGCTCCATTAATGTATATAATGCTTTATACAGTGTGGATTTGCTGGGGTCTGGAATGGATTGATTCATTTTACATTATTCCTTATGGGCAAAATGTGCTCGGTACTCTTTCGTTTTCGGTTCTGGAACGAATTAAATACGAGAACCAAAGTACCACTGTACGTCATACATGGATCTTACACATCAGTATAATATAATATATGTATTATATATATGTGTGTGTAAGCAGGCAGACAAGCAGGGCAGTGTTAAGTGATGGAGATGAAATCTGACTCAAGTGCTCTCTCTCTCTCTCTCTCTCTCTCTCTCTCTCTCTCTCTCTCTCTCTCTCTCTCTCGGCCTCGTCTCTCTGTGTGCGATTCAATTCAGCCCTGCTTTTTTTCTTCCATTTCACTCACTTGATCATTTCTTACTCTGTCCTCTTATCTGCCGGTCCTGCATAGCTCCGCTGATCCCTCCTCACTTTTCTCTCCTTCTCTATCATTATATAAACTCCATTTCTCCCATCATCTCGGCCTTATACTCCTGCCATCCTCTCTCACGCCCCTTGCTTTCTTTCCCTCTGCAAATTCCTACCTCAGCGACCTGCCTCTGCCAGAGAGAGATGCTTTACTGACACACTATTCAGCAAACAATGTCAAGTTTAGATGAAAAAAAAAAACATTGCCTTTAAATCTATTTTAAATCCCAAAATTGTGGGTGGTGCTCAAAATTAGTGGATTATGAAGACACTTCATGGCTCAGGACAAAATCATGCACTTCAAATGACTCCTTCTATGGTTATCCAGACCCCATTTTTACATATGTTCTCTATATAATACTGATATTACAGCTCACTGGGTTTTGTATTGCCTGGTGGGACTGTGGTAGCCCAGTGATGAAGGTACTGGACTCTGGATCAGAAGGTCCAGGGTTCAAATCCCACCTCTGTCAGGCTGCCACTGTTGGGTCCTTGAGCAAGGCCCTTAACCCACAATTACTTGGATTGTAAGGTTGTATCAATTGTAAGTCGCTCTTCATAAGGGCGTCTGCTAAATGCTGTAAATGTAAATATGTAGAACAGTTTAGGATGTTGTGTAGATGGTAGCGTTCCACTCATGTTTTCAGTGGGATCAATGATGCATTTACGTATCGTTTGCACACAGTTTTGTCGTGAAAATACCCTTTATATTTACATTACAGTACCATAAAAAGACTATGAGGCTATGATAATGTCCAGTCAACAAACATTTTGATCAATGGCCTGTTACAGAGCGTAATGCGGTCATTAAATGGAGGATACCTGTATATGTACATTTAGACAATGAAACAATTACGAGCCCTATTTCTAACAACAAATGGTTGTTAGAGATGCAGACACAATAATAATGTATTTATAGTTGGAGCCCTGTATCACGTGTATCATTAGAAATATTAAAAGCATATTAATGCCTTGCCTTAAGACACTGTGAGACCTTTGTTCATGTGGATGCCAAGAATGAAGGTATGAAGACTTTCCCAGAATTCACTGGGTGCAGGCAGAGGTACAACCTGAACATTGCCCTAGTCCAACCTAGTTTAGGTTGAATAATGCTACATCGATAGTAGTAGTGTTAGTAGGAAGGAAAGTTGAACCAGAAACATTAGAGAAAGCCATCAGCCTGCTATTGTACAATCTCACACTAATCCTCCTACACAAACACACAACATGTGCCTGACTCAAACAGAAACAGCTGCCACAAAACAGCACTCGCCCAACGTGGGGCTCGAACCCACGACCCTGAGATTAAGAGTCTCATGCTCTACCGACTGAGCTAGCCGGGCTGTGGGACTTACCCTCACGACACATATCATATTTTAGGTACTTATACTATTATTAATACTATTATTGTTATAGTTTACAAACCATGTGATGAAATATATGTATAATGAATGA
Source organism: Ancistrus triradiatus (assembly GCA_025084515.1). Lineage (NCBI taxonomy): Eukaryota > Metazoa > Chordata > Actinopteri > Siluriformes > Loricariidae > Ancistrus > Ancistrus triradiatus. The sequence continues at coordinate 712,232 of JAJAGP010000138.1, forward strand.
TCATAAAAGTAAATTGAATTCTAAACTAAATTTCATTTTTTCCATCGAAAGATTCTTGTATGAAAATCTTAATTTGATCTCAGTCTCGTCTCAGTCACTCCCGGTCTTGGTCTTGACTCACAGTCTTAATTATTGTTGTAGTCAAGACTGCTAAAGCCCAGTCCGAGTCCCAGTCTGGAGTTCGACTTCAACTGGGCTCTAGCGGTTTTGACTACAACAGTAATGAAGACTAAAAGTGAATGTGCTTGATATGTACAGTGGTGCTTGAAAGTTTGTGAAACTTTTAGAATTTTCTATATTTCTGCATAAATATGACCTAAAACATCATCAGATTTTCACACAAGTCCTAAAAGTAGATAAAGAGAACCCAGTTAAACAAATGAGACAAACATATTATACTTGGTCATTTATTTATTGAGGAAAATGATCCAATATTACATATTAGTGAGTGGCAAAAGTATGTGAACCTTTGCTTTCAGTATC